>CALNHX010001527.1:0-220512 GCA_940337035.1 Agriotes lineatus
GTTCCTTGACAATCCCAAGATAGGAAACGGTTTATTTCGCAGCTGCGTGAACACTTTAATCGCAAAGGCATATAATCATTAATTGCAGAAAATGATGCTGATGCTCATATAGTTAGTGCTGCAATTGAAAATCCTTGGAAAATGAACAAATTGTGGTTGGACAAGATCTTTTATTTTATTGATAGCACGCAGTCTGAAGAACAAGAACATTGTACCTATGAAAGAAGCTCAAGTCAAGGTCGCGAAACTAATATAGAGTTCACAAAATTTGCAGTAATCAAATATCATTCATAACTTTAAAGAATCTATATTATTTATCCATGGTATGAGTCGCTGTGACGCAACATCGGCATTCTTTGGAAAAGTAAAACATCAATTAGTGCAACTTTTTAATAGAAGTAGAAACTTCGACGACATCGTACATGTATTTAAGAAAACTCAAGATACATACGATGAAGTTGAAAATGCCGGAAAACGATATGTACTATAGTTGTACACTGCTCAACATACATAAAGCTGCTTAGGTAACCACAGATATACTATTTTCAACTATCAAGTTAAACACCATATCTTCCAGAACCATTAAAATAATATACTTGAGATGTTACTGCGTAATTTACCATTATTGATCATGATTTAAATAACAAAATGTACTTAACAATTATAGCTACATTCTTAACAGCATGTGGTCCAAAATCTATGAAACTCAAAATTGAACATCTTAATTATACCTATTTTGAAAAAATGAAATTATGTTTTGCTTGTTTTGTCCTACCTAAATGCGCGCTAAGCGACAACGGTCGTACTATAGTACTGAAATATTTAACGAATTAGATGGTATTGTTCATATCGCCGAACTCCCCTACAAAGCAACTTGCAGTGGTCTAGCAGAAAATGGAGTAAAAAATGTTAAAACAAGGTTAAAATGTGCACTTTTAGACCTCAAAAAAATGAATCTTTTCCAACTCTGATGAGTAGATTTCCTTTAAAATTATCGTAATATACAGTGTCCGCCAAAAAGCCGGCATAATATGGGAAACATTTTTATTTTTGATTTTTCAAAAAATTTTTTTACGTCAATAACTTGTGCTTGTCTAAAAACCTAATTAGCTTATTTATTATAATATTACCTAGTTTTTACTTGTTTAGAAAATGGAGTTTTACGAAATTGTCAAAATCCAAAAAGTGCTATTTTTCGGAAATTAAGTAAGATTTCAATGAGATTTTTTAGAGTGTGTTATTTTAACCTAACTGAACAATCTCAAGGTCAGAAAACACCTATTTTTTTAACTTTCGCTAAAAATTATTTTTTCAATTTTTTAAATATTTTTCAAAATTTCACATAGGAAGACTTAATATTAAAGTTAAAATTTGTTTATGTGAACACTTTAAAAATTTATAATTGGGAAAAATAATATAAAATGTTAATTAATTATTTATATTTTTTATTATTTACCGAAAAGTAGTATGTTTACATAATTTTTTATGCAAGGCGCTTTTTAGGATAAATATTTTTCAATTCTAATTAATATCTAATTAAATGGCTTCTAAAAACTCTAATTTAGCTCTGTTAATGAATTACTGTTACAAAAATCCGGTAAATGTTTTTTTACAGTTGTCTAAATGAGGAGAATCTTCTTTATTCAATTACATGTTCTAAAAAATCTCATATAGACAACTGTAAAAGAAAATTGACAGGATTTCTGTAACAGTAATTTATTAATAAGGCTAAAAATAACACACTCTAAAAAAATCTCATTAAAATCTTACTTAATTTCTGTAAAGTAGAACTTTTCGGATTTTGACAATTTCGAAAAACTCCATTTTCGTAATAAGTAAAATTCATTCAGTCTATGTGACAGAGGCTAAATAGGTTTTTAGACAAGCACAAATTATTGACGTAAAGAGTTTTTTTGAAAAATCAAAAATAATTTTTATTTGAAATCGGCATTGAAATACATCGAAATCGTCATTAAAATACAAGAAATCGGCATTAAAGTAATCAATTGTTTTGCGACTTTTTTGTAGGTGGCGAGGAGATAGGTAAACGTCAACCGACGTTAACATAACCTACAAATGTTGGTTAAAATGTTGTAATTTCACGATTTCTTGATTTCAAATAAAACATAATGTACTTCTCGGCACTGAAGTTCCTTTTTATCCCTCATGTGGTTTATTTGCCTTAGCCCTACGGGCCTTGGCAACTAAATCCACATTCGTGATAAAAAGCTAAACTTCAGTGCCTTGGTATACAAACTACTATTTTTCCATATTATGCCGACTTTTTGGCGGACACTGTAGAATGTGCCGTTACAAAATAACTTAGTGTATTTATGCAAAACAATGTAAAAAAATCACGTTTGTAAAAGACACAAACGTCATTTTATTGCCGGAGGCACAGTAACTCTCCATATAATTCATGAAAGTAGCAATAAAATAGGGTATCAGAGCTGCAAAGAAAGATTGGATTGGCTTTCAAATTATGCAAACTGCAGCAGCAAACAGCAAACGTCACTAGAACCGCCTTAGCTCACATGATGGTCTGATACCACATATGCAGGCGCTTGTGGTGAGGGCGTCTGACCTTTTGTTTTCAATAGTGAAGCTGTTACGTGTCAAAAGCATTTGATATTAATACTAGTGTTGAATGAGGCATCTAGTGAGAGTGACGCGATAAAATTAATATCAGATTGGCTTTGTTCGTTGCTAGGGAAGAGATAATAACAACGTTTGTTTGTTTGAGAAAAATTTGTATATCAGCTTTTAAAAAAGGCAAGAGTTTTCGTGGGGTGTAAATGACAATCTCGCCATTTATTCTGGTTTGGTGATAGTAAAGAATTGGTTTACTAGCCAGCCGTTCCTGTAAAGGAGTTCATTAAGCAGATGTCATTTTTCCAATGAATATTTATATTCAAGCTGTAAAGCGATCTGGGAAACACGAATACAACGATTGCGAAGTTTATTGCCTGTGAACAGGGTATGTAGTTTAATATGGAATTTGCCTTTTGTTACCTGGAAATTCGATTTATAGCAACAACTATTAGGCGGACAGTATTGGAAAGCTAATCTACCGCAGTATTGAGGGTCGAGGTATAGCAAATGACAGCCGAGGTTGGAACCTGTCAAGCTGACAAGTGTTAGGAGTAACGGGACGTATTAAATGTCTGCGAGTATATCGGCACAAAGATAAGTGTGGTAGCTAGAATCTGATGATATTTTTGCATATAAAAACTGTGTAACCATTAGACTTACGAGCGTTTTAAGTTAAACTATTTGGGGTACCCTGCGTGAGGTAGTAATAGTAAAGATGCTAATTGTCTGATCGATGGTAGTAATGTTCGAGTATTAATAAAACCAGCTACAAGTATTGCTTTCTTTCATTTTGATAGGGAGTTCAATAATCGTATTGTTATTAGTTGATAGAAAGTGAAGTTACAAGTTTCTTGGCTTATATCAGTATATTTGAGTTTAACTTGTTGGCGCCATTTATAACATCATAAACTAGAATCCGCGACGTCTTCACTGATGCTAGAGACGGGCCTCAAATATACTTTTATAGTGATCGATTGTTAACTAAGAGATATAGCGATGACCTAAAGGTAGGTAAAGGAATTTATAGATAAATATAGCTAACAAGTTTGGCGCCCAACGTGGGGCTTTAATAAGATTTTTGAAGAGCTAACGGGGGCTTTAACAAGATTGGAACATATACCTTTAGGTCGTACTATAATAGAAAGGAGCAATACTGACAATAGTTATACATAACTTTCTGTACTCGTTTATGTAAGTGGAAAAATATCGTCAGAACGTGACAAACCAAAGAATTACTTTGAGAATAATACATAAAACGGTATACTTGTGGTAAAAAGGGTTTTACTTTGAGGAATCAGAATGGATGTTGATAGGTTATTGGTAGACGAGATAGATTATGAATTACGAATACGGGGAGTTGTTTGTAAGGGAAATATGCCGGAAAAGCGTAAATTGCTTAGAGCGCGTATTAGGTTAGAGAAGACGGGAAATGCTTCGTTCCCGGAAGTAGAATTGAATGACGTAGAAGAATTGGATATATGCAGTAGGAAGCTTGACATTCTTGTGGAAGAGATACTAGCTTCTGAGTCATTTGTTAGGGGTGGTAATGATTATAAACGTATTCAGACCCGCTTGGTACATATTTCAAATCGACTAGAACGGTTAGTTTTTGAGGGGTCTTCAGCAGATGATAAAGATGAGCTATATAATAGGTGTTTAGGGGCTATGGACGATCTCGAGTCCAGATTAACATCTGAAAATGAACCTGTAGTTCCTTCTAGTTCACAAACAGTTAACTTGATGGACCTTGACGATGAGCCATTACAAGCCAATCAATCACCAAACCATTTTAATTATTCAAATGTAATTGATAGTCAACAGTTTCAAACGTTACCGACACCTATTGGTTTGAACAGCACTAAAGTCATTGATGCTACTCCACGTTATAACAATTACCTTCCGATGAATAAATGGAACCTTCGTTTCGATGGTCAATCGGGATTGTCTAGTTTCCTAGAGCGTATTGAAGAATTGCGAATGGCGCGTGGGGTTACTAAGGAACAACTTTTTACTTCGGCTGTTGAATTTTTCACCGATTATGCTTTGATTTGGTATCGATCGGTTAAAAATACTTTGTATAATTGGGACCAGTTAGTTAATGCGTTACGTTCAGCTTTTCTTCCATGTGATTATGAAGCTTGCTTATGGGATGAAATACGCAATCGTACTCAGGGGGCCGATGAACCCGTGACCGTATTTGTGTCGATAATGGAAAACTTATTCCATCGGTTACCATCGATGCCTTCTGAAACAAAGCGCCTTAATCTAATACGTAGGAATTTATTACCACATTTCCAAACCCAACTGGCTTTAGAGAACATAGTTTCCTTGCCACAATTACTTCGAGTGTGTAAAGCTGTTGAAGATGCACATGTGCGTGCACAACGGTTCCGTGGACCTCCCACTCAGGGAAATCGAATGTTACAACCCGATCTAGCCTATCAAAAGTCGAAATGTAATGCTAGGATTCATACAGTGAATGTATCCTCAAATGAGGGTTACGTTCAAACTCGTAGTAATAACCCACCGAACGTAATCAATTCAACCAAGCCTTCTGATTTGAGATGTTGGAAATGTGATAAACCGAATCATTTTGCGCGTAACTGTTCAGCAAATAGTAAACAATATTGCTATGGTTGTGGACGACCTGATTTTACTGTCCGTACATGCCCTTCATGTTCGGGAAATGGGGGTCGACGCCGCTAGACGACCGAATAGCGCGGTGTCGAAAAAATTCTTCGGTCAATGTTGTAAATAATTCGGATTTTAGTTCTAAAGCTGTTTTAGATTATATTTTAAGTCACGCAGGTCCTGATGAGAGACCGTATCTTAAAGTTTCAATTTTTGGTAATGAGATTCTTGGATTGTTAGATTCGGGTGCTTCGCATACTGTTGTTGGTAGAAAGGGATGGGAGCTGTTGAAAGGTCATTGTAGGCTTACACCAAGTAAAGATAGGACATGTAATGTTGCTGACGGTGCAGAATGTCAAATATTAGGTATAGTTACAGTACCACTTATGCTTCGCGATAGAGTTTGTACTTGTGAGTTATTAGTTGTGCCTTCCGTACCCCATACATTGATTTTGGGATGCGATTTTTTGCGTAGAATGGGTATTGTAACCGATCTTAGAATTAACGAATGGACCTTCTCGAAAGATCACTTGATCCCGGAAGTTAATGCAATACAGGCTGTAGAACATTTATCTGAAGTTCAGCGAGAACAATTAGATTGTTTTGTCAAAGAAGTTTTTAGTAAAATGGGAAATAAGTTAGGATGCACTCATCTTGTTGAACATGAGATTAAAACCACATCGTCGCCTATTAAGCAGCGATATTATCCTATTTCTCCTGCTCTGCAGAAACAGGTAGATCTTGAGTTAAAGAAAATGTTGGATGAGGGAGTGGTAGAACCTTCGACTTCTGCTTGGTCATCTCCAATAGTAATGATTAAAAAGAAGATGGTAGTTATCGGTTCTGTGTTGATTATCGCCAACTTAATAAAGTCAGTCAACCTGATGCTTATCCTATTCCATATGTATCAAGTACTTTGGATAAACTTCGTGACGCACATTATCTTACGACTCTTGATATTAAATCCGCATATTGGCAGATACCTGTGGCTGTTTCTTCACGCCCTTTAACAGCGTTTACTGTGCCTAATAGGGGGTTATTTCAATTTCGCCGCCTACCGTTTGGTTTGCATACGGCGCCGGCAACGTGGCAACGCCTAATTGATAGGGTTATTGGTGCTGATTTGGAACCATATGTCTTTACGTATCTTGACGATATTGTAATTTGTACGCCAACTTTCGAAAAACATCTTTCTACTCTTCGTGAGGTTGTGTCTCGGTTATTAGCTGCTGGTCTTACTTTAAGCCAAAATAAATGTCATTTTTGTAAGCCAGAACTTAAGTATCTCGGTTATGTAGTGAATTCACGCGGTTTATTAGTAGACCCAGAAAAAGTAGATGCAATTAATCGTATTCCTACTCCTGTGTCAGTGAAGGAAGTACGTCGTGTAATTGGTATGGCGTCATGGTATCGTCGCTTTGTTCCGAATTTTTCTTCACTTATCGGACCTCTTACATCCTTGCTCCGCAAGAATGCGAAATTTTTCTGGGATAGTAATTGTGAACGAGCCTTCAGTGATATTAAAGAACATTTGATATCTGCTCCGATATTAGCTTGCCCTGATTTTTCTGTACCCTTTGTTATTCAAACGGATGCTTCTGGTTATGGTATTGGTGCCGTACTTACTCAACATCAAGCTGATGGAGAGAAAGTTATATGTTACATTAGTCGGTCGCTTACTAGAAACGAACGAAATTTTAGCACAACAGAGCGTGAATGCCTCGCTGTCCTTTTTGCTATTGAAAAACTTAGACCATATATTGAGGGAACTAAGTTCACGGTAGTAACTGATCATTATAGCTTAAAATGGCTTAATAGTATTAAAGACCCTGTTGGTCGTATCGCTCGATGGGCAGTTCGCCTTCAACAATATGATTTTGACATTATTCATCGAAAAGGTAAAGAACATGTTGTGCCTGACACTTTGTCTCGTGCTGTTCCTGTCATTGATGCTATTAACGTTCAGTTTGGTCCTGCTGGTAATCCATGGTATCATCGTATGTGTCGATTTGTTATTAACAATCCTCGAAAATTTCCCCATTGGAGAGTTAGTGACGGTCAATTGTATAAATATGTTCGAACCGATTATCCAGACTTGGCAGATGATGAAGATCATTGGAAACTGGTTGTTCCACAGACTCAACGCCAAGAAGTTATCAAACAAAATCACGATATTCCGACCGCTGGTCATACGGGTGTTAATAAAACTTTTCATCGTATTGCACAAAGATACTACTGGCCTAAACTTCGTTATGATGTGGCTGCTTATGTTCGCCGTTGCGAAACGTGTCAACGAATTAAACCAGAACAGAGAGCCCCTGCAGGGTATATGGGTGGACATTCATTAATTTCGAAGCCTTGGGAACTAATCTGTTGTGATATTGTAGGTCCTTTACCTCGTTCAGTACGAGGATACGCGTATATATTCGTAGTGGCTGATTGTTTTAGTAAGTTTCCATTAGTGTTTCCGCTCCGTACAGCATCAGCTAAGGTTATCTCACGTATTGTTGAGGAAGACGTATTTTTGATGTTTGGGGTTCCCAAGCGAATCATATGTGATAATGGCGTTCAGTTTCGCAGTCATGAGTTTCAAACTTTAAATCAGAAGTATGGCTGTAAGATTTCGTTTACTGCCAATTATCATCCTCAAGCTAATCCTACGGAACGTATAAACAGAGTGCTGAAAACTATGTTGACAGCTTATGTATCAGATCGTCATCGAGATTGGGATAAATATCTGTCTCACGTAGTTTGTGCTATACGTACCTCAGTTCATGAAGTTACGGGAAAAACTCCATATTTCATTAATTTTGGCAGAGAAATCATATTAAATCACGAACCGGTAGTTGGTGATGGAAATCCGGAAATTCAATTTAATCGGGATAGAGATTTAGATAATCGTTCTATAGTACTCAAGCAACTGTATGCTGATGTTAAACGTCGTTTGGATAAGGCTTATCAAAAGTCAAAAACTCGCTATGACTTTCGTCGACGACCTTTCGAGTTCGTTCCGGATCAAGCAGTGTTGCGTAGACACTATGTGTTATCAGATGCTGCTCGTCAGTTTACTTCCAAGCTTGCTGCAAAATTTATAGGACCGTTTATTATTAATCGAAAGTTTTCACGATGGGTTTATGAACTCAAAGATCCTGACGGAAAAATATTAAAGGGGACTTGGCATGCCAAGGATTTGAAACTTTATGATAACTCTGAGATCAATTAATGATGTGTGATGTGCATAGGGTGGTTGGATGGGCACTGTAGGGAAGGTCACTTTAGGGAGCATTTTTATCTTGCTTTCCCTCCTGTAAAGCATAGGGTGGTTGGATGGGCACTGTAGGGAAGGTCACTTTAGGGAGCATTTTTATCTTGCTTTCCCTCCTGTAAAGCATAGGGTGGTTGGAAGGGCACAGTAGGGTAGGTCAATATTTGGGAAACTTTAATATCTTGTTCTTTTCCTTCTTTTGGGTATAAGTATACGGAGTTCCCTGTTGGGAAATGTTAATGGATGGTTTTCTTTTGATTGTATTGGAAGAGCGTTACGTTATCCTGGTTTTCCTAGGGAGACATAAGGGTAACGAGATTAATCGTTAAAGAAGTACAACTTCTTCGTTTCTTTTAGGTATCCCTTGGAGTTTGGGGATATAGGGTGTTTCCCTACAAAACAAAATTTTTAAGATGACCAGTCCTTCATTCTTCGCCTTCTTTTCTTCTTAAAGCTTTGTCTATATTTCTCTCTTGTAATGTAGTGAATGTCGATTTTGTTTTGAATGAACTGTTTACTTAGATGAATGACAATTTGTTTTCTTTTATTTCTCTTTGATCTGGTGCGGATAAAATCTCTGGTGATGAGTGATTGTTGGATGTGGATGAAGATTGGTGGGGATTTTCTTCAGGCCGTTCGGGGCGCTGAAGGATTCCTCCGTCGGAGCGTATGAGAGTTGTGTGGATGTTGGCTTCTGCTATCACTTTTCTAGTTTCTTTAACTCTCTTTCACTGGGGTTGCTTTCTCCCCAGGGTTGTCAAAAGAAAGATCCTGGTTATTCTTCGTTTTGGCTTAACTATTTTCGGTCTGACAGTACCTGAAACTGTGTGGAGGTGTGCTTCCGCCTCGGGGGTTTATTGGAAGTTGTCAGGGGGGGTACGCTGTGGGGATTTGGAGTGATTTTGTGGGGTTCATGGGGGTGGAGCTTCTTCACGACAGGTTGTTACAGGGTTGTTCACCGGCGCAGCATTTACATCCAGCAGCGACGAACAATCTTGATCCTTGTCGTGGGGTTGATCTGGTCCTGGGTTCCTCCTGGGGTCATCACCGTCTCTACAGTGTAGTTGCTTGTTTGTGGTGTGGGTACTGGGTTTTTTTTTTTAGATTAATTGTTAGAGACGTCTTATGACAGACGGTTTAATGACTCTCTAGCGTATATGTATGTATCCTTTTAGGATAAAGTTTTTATTTAGTTAAAAATTTCGTTGAAATTTTTCCTTTCTGGTAAGGGGGGAGTTTGTTACGTGTCAAAAGCATTTGATATTAATACTAGTGTTGAATGAGGCATCTAGTGAGAGTGACGCGATAAAATTAATATCAGATTGGCTTTGTTCGTTGCTAGGGAAGAGATAATAACAACGTTTGTTTGTTTGAGAAAAATTTGTATATCAGCTTTTAAAAAAGGCAAGAGTTTTCGTGGGGTGTAAATGACAATCTCGCCATTTATTCTGGTTTGGTGATAGTAAAGAATTGGTTTACTAGCCAGCCGTTCCTGTAAAGGAGTTCATTAAGCAGATGTCATTTTTCCAATGAATATTTATATTCAAGCTGTAAAGCGATCTGGGAAACACGAATACAACGATTGCGAAGTTTATTGCCTGTGAACAGGGTATGTAGTTTAATATGGAATTTGCCTTTTGTTACCTGGAAATTCGATTTATAGCAACAACTATTAGGCGGACAGTATTGGAAAGCTAATCTACCGCAGTATTGAGGGTCGAGGTATAGCAAATGACAGCCGAGGTTGGAACCTGTCAAGCTGACATGTGTTAGGAGTAACGGGACGTATTAAATGTCTGCGAGTATATCGGCACAAAGATAAGTGTGGTAGCTAGAATCTGATGATATTTTTGCATATAAAAACTGTGTAACCATTAGACTTACGAGCGTTTTAAGTTAAACTATTTGGGGTACCCTGCGTGAGGTAGTAATAGTAAAGATGCTAATTGTCTGATCGATGGTAGTAATGTTCGAGTATTAATAAAACCAGCTACAAGTATTGCTTTCTTTCATTTTGATAGGGAGTTCAATAATCGTATTGTTATTAGTTGATAGAAAGTGAAGTTACAAGTTTCTTGGCTTATATCAGTATATTTGAGTTTAACTTGTTGGCGCCATTTATAACATCATAAACTAGAATCCGCGACGCCTTCACTGATGCTAGAGACGGGCCTCAAATATACTTTTATAGTGATCGATTGTTAACTAAGAGATATAGCGATGACCTAAAGGTAGGTAAAGGAATTTATAGATAAATATAGCTAACAAAGCATCTCCAGCAATACTAATGATGTAAATATTGTAAATAAGAGCACGACTACAACTGAGAACACTGTTCTCACTAGACAACCCTCCAAGGAGGCTAGAGCTGTGATTATGTAATTCAGTCATGTACCATCATGAGCATGAGCATTGAAAAGTTAATGACGCGTGTATACATTTTTTTAGTGGATATTTAATGTTGTGATGCTGACTTTATAAATATTTAGGTACCTATCCAGTACGCACCAACTATACTAATAAACGAGTTTGATCGAACATTTCAGGTAGAAAAACAGAATACAAAGTTTATTTTTGAAAATTATTACAGTCGTTCACTTTCCAATGCTTCCGATGGTACCTCTTAATTTCGCATTGTATTACTTTGTTATATAATTAAGTACATATGTTTCAATTTATATTATATAATTGAAACATGTACTTAATTATTAATATTACTTAATTAGGACATATTTGTAATATTAATTAATATTTTATTGTGGTATACGATTAGTATTATAAGAATTAAATGTGATTATGTTATATACTAGAACGCGTGGCCAGCTTACGTCTGGCCCTGCCAGCGTAAAGGAACGGTTAACAATAAAAATGCTTGCTTAGGCTGGTGGCCAGCCGACGTCCGGCCGTGCCAGCGTTAACAATACAAATGCGATCTCGCCATTTGTGAGCGCGCGCCACTTGCTAGTATGCAGGCCGTTCATGCTGCGTGTGCGCGCGCCACTTGCTTAAGGTCTGGACGGCCGGCATCGGCTCTTATAATATAAGATGTGGGGGAGATGTGTGGGGCTGGTTGCAGAGAGACTTAACAAAAATTCTTCTGTCAGCATTGCTAACAGGCATCTTCTTCTTCTTCTTCTTATATTAGGGTTTAACCCTGTTTCTTCCATTTCCTCTTTTTCCTTACACGTTATCTTGTGATGTTGACGTCCAACTCTCGTGCCAACGTTTGTGTGGTCTTCCTGGGAGCCGTTTTGTGTTAGGTGTCTGCGTCTGAACTTTTTTCGCTATCCTTTCTTCTCCCATCCTTTCAACATGGTCTCTCCAGTGTCTTCTTCTCGACCTAGTCCATCTGACCACATCTTGCACTTCACACATTTCGCGGATCCTTTCGCTACGTACCCTATCGCGCAGGCTTACACCGGTGATGGCTCGCAGGGTTTTCATCTCTGTGGCTCTCATGATTTGTTTGGTTTTTGTTGTTTCGGCTCTTGTTTCAGCTGCGTATGTTAATAGTGGTCTGACGCATGTCTTGTAAATTCGGGTTTTGCTTTCTACCGTCATGTTTTTGTTCCTCCATATGATGTCGCGGAGACAGCCAGATATTACTGCGGCTTTAGTTGCTTGGGTCTTCATTTCGCTTCTGGTATTGTTGTCGCTTGAGATATTGGCGCCAAGATATTTAAATTGCATAACTTGTTCAATTGACTTTCCATCGACTTCTAACTTGCATCGTGTCGGAGTTTTAGATATAACCATTGATTGTGTTTTCCGTGTATTCCGTCCTGGTTCCGAGGCTTGAATGGTACTATGAGCGATATTTGGTTTTTACGGTGGGTAGGCTGCTAACCTGTTCCACCAACCCTCCTCTTTTACCCGGGCTTGGGACCGGCAGTGGCAGTTGTTGGGCTAGTCAATCTACCCAACAACTAACCACAGGCGGTTTTAATTATATTGATTATATACATAGTGTAGGTTAAACAACACATTCTTTTATTTGAAACAGCATCTAACATTTTGTGAAGATTATTACACGTGTACATGTCACTTGTTTAACTCACATTAAAATAAAAAGCAAATTCTTTGTGAAAGAGAAGTGTGCCTATTTGAGACTGTGAAGCAAACAGAACTTTTTGTCTAAAACAATCAAGTATCATCTAAAAGGATATTTTGAAAAATATCGCTGCTGTAAAATTTATTGCTCTGGTAGGGTGGTAATTAGTTTTCAGGAGTTGAATACGTTTAGTTTCTGTGGTGTTCCTGTTCTGAGAATTCATTTATTGTCATCATTAATTTTAATTGCCCAAATTAATTCTAAGCATACTGTGTGTCCCACATAAATGAAAGTAAAATTTTGTGGCGACGTGCTATATTTAAATTTCGCGCCACCTTCACCACAGGAAGTGGTAACACCCGGTGTGAAGGCTCAACCAGATTCCTCCCTGTCCAAAAAGTGGGAACCGGAACTAACCAGTGCTCGGACAGCATCAACTGTGACAACGCGAAGTGTACATTGTAATCTCCTAATGCTGTTTTTTTAATGTAGTAGTTAAAAACGTTAAACTTGTTTATATATTTGAAGACTTTTATTAAAGCAATAATAAATACCACAATTTAATTTATAGACGTTTCATGCTGTTATGGGTGAATTTAGCTTGCTTAAACTTCGCTCTTAGTTTTTTTAAATTTAATTTTTGTAGCAAATGCTCATAAAATTGTTTTTTGTTAGGTTTACACCATACTTTCCTGTCTGAATATTTTGAAAACGAATAATTTCCATCATTTTCTTACACTGAAAACTTTATTTTATTTTTTTTATTATTATAAAGTTAAGTGCTAACAAATTGTTTTTTTTGTGTGCAATTTTAGAAAAAAAACGGAACTTTGTGAAAACATAAAATATCATAAGAACCTAATAAAGTTTACGTTATATATGGCCGTGAATAGACGATCAAGTGGGAAAAACGCAGTCGAAGCATATGAAAATTATTATCCGAGTTGCAAGGGTTTTTAAAAAGAAAAGAGGATAGAAATATAATAACAGATTTTGTTATCAAAAATTGGTGACTGAATTTAGTTGTCCTTAAAAGGTTTTTTCGTGGTAAAAATGTGGGGAACTCGGGATTTCTCGTTCTTCGGCGATAGTATATGGATACTAACGAAGTGTACTTGAGGCAGATTTTGAGAACGGGTACCACTTTCCAATCGACTGAGCTCCAGGTCATATTGACTGATATAGGAAACACGGAAAGCGTTGCATAGTTTTTTGCCTGTTAAGTACAGAGTATGTATAGTTGTTTTTGTGTTTACCTGATTCTATTTCGTAATTCGATATTATAGCAACAAGCCTTAGGCAAAGGAAATGCATTAGGTTGAGAATCTATTCTTAAGAAGTTCATTACGGATGTCTTGCCATTGCTTGCGGTCAAATGACAACTAGCGTTTAGCGGCTGTCAGAGTGACAGTTGGGGAGAGCGGATCGACCTCTTGAGCGGTGTTGCAGGTTGATTGGGCTCCTAAGGGGTTGGTCGTCAATGCCACAAGCTTAACAACTTACCAGATAAGTAGAATAAAGATAATCTTGTGATATTTCGCATATTCGCAAAAATAAGAAGAGTTTATAACCCATTAGTAATATTGACGTAAGCTTAAGTGGGGTACCCCGTGTGATACTATTGCTAAGATAAATAATTGTCCCCATTAATACAAATAGAATAGACTACTGACCAAAACGAAAATTGTCAATAAATCTATATAAAAAATTGCTTCTTTCATTTAAACTTTGAAGGTTTAAGGATTGTATTGTGCAGAATATATAGTGAAGTTTATAAGTTTATAAGTTTTCTTCTACCTATATCAGTGTGCTTGAGATGAAACTTGTTGGCGCTCAATAATTTGGACATATCGATAATAAAGAATACACGACGTCTTCACTGTAGCTAGAGACGAGCCTCCAGCATACTTTTATAGCGATAAATTTTTGAAAGTTAAAGTATAGAAAGCTGACCTAAAGGTAAGAGAAAAGCTAACAGACTGCGCTTTGCTTGTCCTTGCTATGGAGCGTTGTCACATTTACCACATAACCCCTTATATACGAAAAGCCCACAGATGCTATTGTTAGACAGTCAAAATAATGAATGTTTAACTACGACACTGTTTAACTAATGTCACGTAACCGAACACTTAACGTTAATTTATTACTACGAATCTCGATTGATTAGCGGGTTAGTATTTTTCTAATGGACACTTATTGATAAACCAGTATAAACAACTACATCAAGTAATCGTCTTAATCTGGCAACATAACTATGTGCTACACCTGGATCTGCATGTTGAACTACTGGTTTTTGCTCGCTTTCCATAGTCAATATTTTCTTTTTGCTGAAAACCCCTTGTCACAAGGGGGACTTTGTATTGTGTGATATTTTCATCTTCATCTCGCTTAGTCTTGAGAACCCATTTGCTTTCTATCACCTTGCAATCATTTGACTTTGCAACGTTTTTCCAGGTATTATTTTCTTGAAGGGTTTTTAGCTCTTCTTGCATAGTTTCCTTCCATTTTCCTGAATCTTCTTTATACGTTTGCGGTGCACTGTCCTCGTTTGTGATTAGTAAACAAACCTCGTAGTCTTTCAATTTTTCTGGTAATCTTACGATCCTTCGTCCTCTTGAACTGTTTGCTCCTATGCTATTTTCTTCGACTTCGTTGCAGTCTTCACCTTCAGTTACGTTTTCTTCCACACCTCTTTCTACTCGTTCTTCTACAGATAGTGAAGTTTCCTCGACGGGAGTCACTACTTCATCTCTTTTTACTCGTGCTTCTGCAGAGACTGAAGTTCTTCTTTTACCGTTCACTACAATTTAATTGTTTTCCAGATAACGGTTCTCGTAACTTGATTTTCACAACTCGAAGCTTTTTCATTTTTAAAGATTACATCTCGACTAGATATTATCTTGTTTTTCTGTGGTTTCCACACTCTATATCCGTCTTTATTTCCGCAATATTCTACGAAACAACCGTGTTCACTCTTTCTATCGAGTTTCTTTCTTTTCTGTTTGTGTACATGCACATAGCAGTGTGTTCCAAAAATTTGCAGGTTATCAATTTTTACACTTTCCCTCTTAAACCATAATTGTTGTGGTGATTTGTCTTCTACTGGCGTTCGACCCATTTTATTCATTACATAAGCGGCTGTATTTACGGCCTCTGCCCACAAGTATTTGGGTAGATTTTCATGTAAATCATAGAACGTGCGCTTTCAATTAGATTTCTATTTTTTCTCTCAGCGCCGCCATTCTGTTCAGGTGTATAGGGCATTGTAGTTCTAAAGTTTATTTCTTTTGTTTGTAAAAAAGTTCTTACCTGTCAATTGTGGAACTCTTTACCACTAGCAGTCAGGAACTCCTTTATTTGATTTCCCGCTACAAAATATTTTTGAGTGAACGTTTCAAGCACTTAACTACTTCGCATTTCTGGTTTATGAAAAATATTCTTCTGTATTTAAAAAAGTCATCTTTGAAACACACAAAATATTTTGACCCACCTAATGAGGTAGTTTGCATGGGTCCACACACATCTGCATACACCAACTCACCTGGATTAGTTGGTCGTTCCTTTCTTGCTTTGAAGGAATCCCTCGTCTGTTTCCCCATTATGCATCCTTCGCATAATTCTTCATCCGGGTCAACCTTTACGTTGTGTATACCCAAAACCTTTTTGACGTGAGCTTCATTTTGATGTCCCATTCTTTCATGCCACATCTGGAGGCTTTCTTTTCATTTAATCACCGCATATGCTTCTGCATTCTGCTTAGTAATGATTGGCTGCATGTTTAAAACATACAAACCTCTATTTGTCTCCCTTCCAGTTAAACGTACCTCTCTATTCTTCAGCACTTTGCATCCCTCTTTGTTGGCCTTGTGGCTTCTAGTATTTTCCTGTCCTATCTTAGGTACATACCATACACTTTCAAGGTGATTCTGGTACCGTTTACCATTCAGTTTCATTTGAACCAGGACCGTGCCTTTACCATGGGCTTCAATCGTTTCATCGTTGCCAATTCTTACACTCTTTGGACTTGCAAATGCTCGATAACTCCATAAATAGGTTCTATGTTTGGTCATGTGAGCCCAAGCTTCTGTGTCTGCTACCCAATCTTCAGACTGCACCTCATCGTTGCACACAAAAGCTTCACCAATCTCTTGCTGGTTTCTTTTACATGTCCGTCTTCTTGGGGCAGTTTCTTGCAAAATGTCCCGCTTTTCTATATTTGAAGCATTTTGGTCCCGCAGGTTTCCTTTGTGTTTTTGTTTTCGCAAGCAGTGCTGCTGAATCGTTTTGTTTTTCTGGCAACCTCATTTCAATTAACCGAAGACGTTCAGTTAACTTATTAATTGAGCGTTCTTGTAATGGAACAGATTCCCGCACACTTGTAAATTCGAAGTATTCTTGTGGAAGTGTTAACATTACACGACTCATCAATAGTAACTCTGGTAGCTCTGTATTCACTAACCTTTTTAATTCGTCGTTTAACTCATGAAAATTCTTTTGTAGGCGTGCTATGTGGGTTGTAATATCCTCAGCTGGGTTCTTTTCACTAGTTGAAAACTCTTCTAAGAGCCTATCTAATCGCTGACTCAAGCTTTGCTCGTACACTGATATTCTTTTTTTCCATATTTATTTTGCAGTAGTGCATGTTGCGGCCAATTTAACGTTTGCATCAATCATGTTACTTATCAAAATCAACTGTGTCAACGCACCTTTTTTTTAAAGCTTTCAATGATGTCTGGAAGGTTCTTTGTTCTTGCTCAGATGCTTCAGCTGTCAAACCTTGCGGTAGTGATCTTGAACCACAGGCTATATCTAAAACATCATGAAGACGTAATAGTAATTCAACTTGCTTACGCCACTTAGACCAGTTTTCCGCTCCTTCCAATTTCTCTGCGTGTACTTTGAAATCCATTGTTTCAATTTGAGCACTTAATCTTCTGTTGATTTTTTTCACGACGCTTTTTTCAGGTACACTCACGGCTTCTATCACTCCGCACGACGCTTCTTTCCACAACGACTGTTAGGAATTTTCCACTCGCGATGCCTAATCACTTCGCTTCTAAAAACTGTTTTCACTGTCAGACTTAAACACGCACATTTCAACACGTTTCTGGGCCCGTAACCTAATACACAGAATTGTTTTTAAGCCTCTATTTCAGTTTAGACATGTGAAAAAGTAATTACACAAAGCAACCAACGGGAACAACGACTACAGTTCGAACTGCTTCTTACAGAGTAAATACATTTAACCTACTAGCATACATAGAAGTGTCTCATATACTGCAGTGGTTTTAAGCCCTACAACTCAACTCTGATAGCATTGCCAAATTAATGGACATTTCACTAAAGCTCAAGGTGAGGTATTTTATATCACTGCAAGGCTAAAACTTGAATTTAATAGAATGAGGGCATTAGTAAAGAGATGTTATTAATAGCAGTATAATTAAATAAAGGACGCAATAAGCAAAGCTCAATTCTCACAGGGATCTAAGTTGACTGTAAGATCAATTTAAAATGAGAAGTTTGTGCAAAAGTAATAGCCGAACTATTAATTTAAAAAAAATTGCAAAGGCAAGGAAATGAAGGGTATAATTCAAGTTAAGTTAAACAGTGAAATATTTATCAGGGTTTTAAAAGAAAGGTATAAGAAGCTAGATAAGCTAATAAACGTTGCAACGAGCAGCTAAGAAGGCAGGCATTAAGGCATTTAATGGAAATTGTAAGAAACAGCAAGCCAGAGTAAAAAAGCCAAGAAAAGTAAACACAGCAGTGGACCAAAAATTGTGTGGAAAAACAAACAGGTGAATTCAAAGGACGCCTTGGTGCAGGAAATACTCTAATCAAAATTAATCAGTGCACTGACTTGTGTGATCAATTAAAAGATAGGCCGAGTCCATAATTTGAGGTTAGGAAGAAATAGAATTCAAAGGTACGCCAAGGAAAACAATTGGGAAATTGGCGCACGTCTCTTTGATTAATGCTAGAAAACAAATGACAAATAATGCCGCGAAAGCAGCCGAATTTAAATAATCACCCGTGGAACTTTGATGAATTTTCACATTGTTTTAATTCACTGTCAGCTATCTTGCCAGAGGGATTCATTTTGGGGTAAAGTTTGACCTAATTTCGAGTATTTGCTTGTGCGCAGTAGAGGGAAGACTGAATACAGATCCGTACTCAATTAATTTAAGAATTACACATTCAGCAAGGAACCTAACCGAGATTGAGTGATTGCTTTACCAAATTGAGCTAGCGATTAATTATCAATATTTGCATATAAATAAAATATGATACAGTGCATATAACCATTTATTTCAACGAGTTAATAAAATACAACTCACTTTTAATCTAGCTAGCATTTTATAGTGTAAGTAAAATATTTGAATGGTGGTTCTTAATCAATATTTATTTAATTAAATCAATTAAACAACCATATCATTGCAATATATGTATCTCACTCGATGCGCTCGCTTGGCCGTAAACTACGGCTCGTCCAAAAATGTCCTTAATGTCGTATTTGTAACATAAATAGTTATTAAAATTCATTTGTACATTTTATAGCTGTGTGTAAGTTTTCTCTATTTCAACAATGATGTAGGTTGGTATCAAACTGCCGTTTAAAGATTTAAGATAAAAAAAAATTCATCAAATATTTAGCGAGTTATTTACAACTACAGGTTACGCTACAAATCATTTCCCAAAAATGAATGAGGGAGCCAGACAGCCATTTCTTTTTTTATCTATGGAGGACCCTGATTTCATGAGTTCATATTTTCATATAGTGCTACTCACAGGAATGAAACTGAAACCTATGATTAAGCAATAAAAAGTTTATTGGGGCCACCTCGTAGGGTCAGGGCGAGGAGACTTACAACCTGTAACACGCAGGCGCAGACAAGAATATCGATTTTTGACGTCACATTACACAGAGCCTTGGGCTTCCCCATGCTGTATCTTTTTGCTTGTTGAGGTTAAGTGCGCCGCTTTGCTAGTTGACAGTAAGTATTACCTATATTTTGTTTAAATACTTGTTAATTCTAATGTCTATCGCTTTGATTCAGCTCCTGAATTTATATTCTTAGTTTGTTTACAGTTTACAGCGACATAGCCAAATAAACATCCATAGCTCATTTTGTAATATTGCGTCATCTACTCATTTAACCAAAATACTTAATTTTTTTCAGTTATGGATGTCCTTTGCATGGTGATAATGGTCAGCACGAAAAAGAAGTATTTCTGCATTCCTGGCTGCAAAAAATTGGTATTGTACAGGTCAGTCTGACAGCATTTTCATAAATTTCTGTACCGTATTGTTTAGCTTCCGAAGCATTAGAAGTAATCGTTAGGTACTAATTCAAATGTGGTAGAAGCTAAAACAGTTTTACGTTCATGTTATGATCATCCTTTGACATCTTCAAATGTATGTACATGTTTTGACGTATCAGCTAATTTGCGCGCTTATTAAATTTCGCGCTCGCGCCATTTAAAACTCTCGTTCATTGTTAAATTGGGCCACCCCGTCGACGAGAGGAACGCCTAAAGTTAGGACGGCGTACCAACGTTGCCAGTTCGTGCACCGATGGATAAAGAGGGAAACTTAAACTTTCAAAATAATATGTTTCAAATTACAATACGTATATTAACTCAAAAATTTACCGTAACAGCAACTGTTATGATTAAGTACACATAAATTCTCCAAAATTTTGTAAATTATCTTTACTTTAATTTTCTTTTAGAGACGCCAAATGACATATTCATTTGTTAAATTAATAAAAATCAGGTTATTTATACATTTTATATTTTTTATTAACAAAAATTTAGATATAATATAATTATTAATTTAAATAATTATTAAAGTAAATATTAAAAAATAATACAAAATATTTTTTTCCTAATTATTTACTCATAAAAATGATCATTTTCAGGATTTTTAGATATAATTTCTGAATGCGTGTCATGTAAATTTTCTATAATTAGCCGAGTTTCTTCAATATTGGGTTTCCGGCCACAGTTTCTGTTCCTATTTTGTTTACGTGTTGAACGAAAAAAGGCCTGTTTTCGAATCTTCTTATTAGCTGGCTATCCAACATACTCTTTTTTCAAATCAAAGGTTTTTTATTTCCACTTCACTAATGGATACAGCACTTTTAAAAAAAAGTTGGAACTATATTTATTGCCATTGACAACACACATGGGCTTACTGCCTATGATTTTGAACTCACTACCATTTTAAGTGTAGATGAGTTTAATGAAGTGATACCCTTAGCATTTATGTTTTCTAACAGGAAAAATTATTATACCAATCAAGTTTTCTTTCAGAAAATAAGAGATAACGTGGGAATTATAAAAACTGACACTTTTATGTCAGATATAACAAATGTATTTTATAACCCATGGGAAAATATAATGGGTCCACCACATAAACAGCACATAGATCGTGCGTGGCAGTTAAATTTGTCAAAAATTAATAATGCTGAAAAGTGGGAATGGGTTTATAAAACTTTAATATACCAGGTGCCCCAAAAAGGAGTGGTAACTTTTCCGAATTGTCTCAACAGATGTCGGTTTATCTAAAGTACAGCGACCAAATACTTATCATTTTTAAATTGAGTTGTTATCACTTAATTTAAAAATTATAAGTATTTGGTCGCTGTACTTTAGATAAAGCGACATCTGTTGAGACATTTCGCAAGAGTTACCACTCATTTTTGGGGGCACCTTGTATTTACAGACACTTTTGGATCTGCAGAAATTTCAAGTTTTTGGATATTCTGAAAAATTAATCAACAAAAGTTTCGTCAATATTTCATTAATTATTATGCAACTTGTTTTGAAAAATGGGCCTATTGTTTTCGAATTGGAACAATTACCAATACAAATATACATCTCGAGAGTATGCATAAAACACTGAAATATGGTTCTCTGAATGTCATTTTTTGGCAGTGGTCTATTATGATATGTTTTTTGGACTTTTTCCACTGTCTATAGTGTAAATCACACAACGTTTCGGGAGTTTTGATCTACTCCCGTCTTCAGGTGTTCCTGGTTAGTCCTGAGAAGGACTGATATTGTACGTTTTTCAACGTAAATTTGTGCCCCGGGGTTTGAACCAACTCTAACCACTAGGCCACCAGGGCCTAGTGGTTAGAGTGGCAGAGTAGTAATCACAGCGATCAGCGGTCCCGGGTTCAAACCCCGGAGGAGGCACAAATTTACGTTGAGAATCGTACAATATCAGTCCTTCTCAGGACTAACCAGGAACACCTGAAGACGGGAGTAGATCGAAACTCCCGAAACGTTTTGTGATTTACACCCTAGACAGTGGAAAAAGTCCGAAAAACATATCATTCTAAAATATTATTACTTACAAAGTAAAAAAATTAAACGTTTAGACAAGACACTTCATGTTTTGATCGAGTTGTTAAAAAATAAAAAATTTGAAAGAATTATGAAACGAACAAAATAGGATACTTCAGAACTAGTGAAAAATATCCATGCAAGACATCGTGTAGCAATATTCACCAAGTTTACTGAGAATGTAATAGAAGACAACAAAGTTTATCACATTAAATGTGATTCTAGTGAAAACACATATTTAATTACAAAAAATCTTTCCGACGGTAATGTATGCTGCCCAATAAAATGCTCTATTTGCTCCATATGTTTGCATTCCTTTAGCTGCACTTGTGTGGATTTCAATATAAGAACTTTAATATGTAAACATATACATTATATTGCATCTAATTACCCAAACTCAGCTCCTGGTAGCACAAATATAATAGCAGGAAATAGTAGTAATGAAGTTAACAGTGTTATTCTAAATTCAGCAACATTTTCAAGAAATAATGATAAACTTTAGGATGAAATAAGTTCTGGAGCTTTAAGTCTAGTTCAAAATATAAAAACCAAAGAGTATTCAATCGAACAATTAAAACTAATTTTAGATAATATAAAAAGTGCCGAATCCATTAGTGAAATAGAAATAAAAAACTTTGATTTGAAAACAGAATATGTTGAAGAGCCAGCTAATAAGAAAATTCGAAAACAGGCCTCTTTTCATTCAACACGTAAACAAAATAAAAACAGAAACTGTAGGAAACCCAATATTGAAGAAACTCGACTAATTACAGAAACTTTATATGGCACGCATTCAGTTCCACGGCTGCTTTTCCCGGCACCTCGTGGTACGGCTACCACGGAAAAAAGTTGGTCCCGGATATCATAATAACATCATGATAGTCGTTAGTGGGGTTGGAAGTCCCCATAAAATGTTCAGTGACGCCTATAATTGGCCTAACGGCTGTTGGCGGAGTACGGAATAAAATAAAATAAAAATAAAATAAAATTGTATCAAAGGATCCTGGAAATGATTATTTATATAAGTGAATAATTAGGAAAAAAATATTTTGTATTATTTTTTAATATTTACATTAATAATTGTTTAAATTAATAATGATATTATATCTAAATTTTTGTTAATAAAAAATGTAAAATGTTTAAATAAACTGATTTTTATTAATTTAACAAATGAATATTGGCATTTGGCTTCTCTAAAAGAAATATAAGTAAATATAATTTAGCAAATTTTGGAGAATTTATGCGTAACCATAACAGTAGCTGTTACGGTAAATTTTTGAGTTAATATACGTGTCATTGCAAATTGAAACATATTAGTTTGAAAGTGTAAGTTTCCCGCTTTATCCATCAGTGCACGAACTGGCAACGTTGGTACACCGTCCTAACTTTAGCCGTTCCTTCCTGTCGACGAGGGGCAGCTCTGTGAAAAAATGGTGGCGTGTTGCCAACTTTTAACATGGGGGATTCGCTTCTATTAGGTATTACTGTGTTGCTGTTGTTATGTTAAACGAAAACAAGTGTGTTTAATTAACTAATCAATTGGTCTTTCTCGCCTAGTATGTGATGTAATGACTGGTTTCAACTAATTGACAACGTTCACTTTCGAAATCGCTAAGTTTATTACTTATTAGATACACTACAGTGCCTGTTGCAACAAACCATTCCTGAAACTGATGTTAAGTGTTATAGTTACTCAGTCCGACAAACAGTTATTAAGTATTATTTTTACTTTACAGATGGTTTAAATCGCCACAGTTTTACTATTGGAGTAGTTCCACACCGTTCCGCCCAAATTATAAAAACGTCTCGTTTATTTAAGGTAAATTGCAGTTGGTCAATACTGGAAGCAGAGCGGTCACATTTATAAAATGGATCCGGTGCACATGAATAGAACAAGTAAAAATAACATCTGACTCTTTAAGAGCTGCTTTAAACCACTGTAATGACCTAGTAAATTAACGATGAATTAATTAGTTTTAAAATATCTAGTTTTCGTTATAGAGTAGTATATAATCTCGATCTGTATTTTGCAAGTAATTGTATATTATTGAGAAAAAAGTATTACTTTCCAAGCCAAAGTTGAACTAGTCATGATGACCGCTAATCAAGAAATATTAGATAATAATTATTATAGTTCAACAACTTTACTGCATAAATTACGAGACTTGGATAACAATGAAGATATTAAGAAATTATTTATCAAAGAAGAGAACATTGAAAGCAGCAACAACATTGATATTAAATGTGAATTTGAGATTAAATACCAAAATTATGTGACTCAAAATTCAACAGCACAGAGTTCGGTTACGTATACGAAGCCTCAGAAAGGCGAGAAACCTTATTCTTGTTTTCTTTGTGAATATAAAACTGTTCACAAAAAGAGTTTAGCCGCACATACAAAATCTCATACAGGAGAAAAACCTCATTCTTGTTCTGTTTGTGAATATAGAACGGTACGAAGATATGATTTAGTACAACATGTGAAATCTCATGTAGGTGAAAAACCGTATTCTTGTTCAGTTTGTGAATACAGAACGGGACGAAGATATGATTTAGTACAACATATGAAATCTCATACAGGCGAAAAACCATATTCCTGTTCTGTTTGTGAATTTAAAACTGCCCACAAAAACAGTTTAATCGCACATATAAAGTCTCATGTAGGCGAAAAACCTTTTTGTTGTTCTGTTTGTAAATATAGAACAGCAGTTAAAGCTCAATTAGTTAGACATATAAAATCTCATACAGGTGAAAAACCTCATTCTTGTTCTGTTTGTGAATATAGAACTCTCCACAAAACGAATTTAGTTCAACATATGCAAATGCATACAGACGAAAAACCTTATAGCTGTTCTGTTTGTCCATATAAAACTGCCCGCAAGTATAGTTTAGTTCAACATATGAAAACTCATACAGGTGAAAAACCTCATTCTTGCTCTGTATGTGATTATAGAACTCTCCGCAAAACTAATTTAATTCAACATATGAAAACTCATACAGGTGAAAAATCTTATTCTTCTACTGTTTCTAAATACAGTACGGCACAAAAATCTAATTTAGTTACACACATAAAACCTCATACCAGCAAAAAATCTTATTTTTGTTTCTTTTGTCAATATAAAACTGCCCGCAAATCTAATTTAGTTCAACATATGGCAACTCATACAGGCAAAAAACTTTACTCTTGTTCTGTTTGTGAATATAAAACTGCCCGCAAATATAGTTTAGTTCAACATATAAAAACTCATACAGGTGAAAAACCTTATTTCTGTACAGTTTGTAAATATAGAGCAGCACACAAACCACATTTAGTTCAACATATGAGAACTCATACAAACGAAAAACCTTTTTCTTGTTTAATTTGTGAATATAAAGCGGCCTTAAAACCAACTTTAGTTAGACATATGAAAACTCATTCCAGCGAAAAACCTTATTCTTGTACTGTTTGTAATTATAGAACCGCAGTAAAATCTAATTTAGTTATCCATATGCAATCTCATGCAGGCAAAAAAGTTAATTCTTGTTCTGTTTGTGAATATAAAACTACCCGCAAGTATAGTTTAGTTGAACATATGAAAACTCATACAGGTGAAAAACCGTATTCCTGTTCTGTTTGTAAATACAGTGCAGCACAAAAATGTAATTTAGTGACACACATGAAAACTCATACAGGCGAAAAATCTCATTCCTGTAGTGTGTGAATATAAAACTGCCGACAATGGTATATTGTGTAACTAATAGGAAAAGTGATCTATTCTTGGTCGACTGGAAATGGCTGCCGAGGCACAGCAGTCACAGGACGATGGGTGGTCCACTTTTCCTACACGTTGCACATATTATTTTTCTCCTAATGGAATAAACTCAAAAACTAATAAATTATATTACATTTTTGCCAGACGACTGGAAATTACCTTGCGGACAGTTCTGAAAATGTATTCCCGAACTGTTATTTCTTGTCGTCTTAGCAACAAGTTTGTTTGCATACTGTTGCCTAGAAATGATGTAGAAATACTGGAATCATGCACTTTCCACCTGTAAACTTGTCATAAAAGCATAATTTTTTGTCTAATTGAAGAAAAAAGCATTTTGGTCGTACATTTGAAAACTCATACAGTTGAAAAGTCTTAATTTTGTTCCGTTTGTGAATAAAATCTGCCCACAGAACGACTTTACAGGACATAATTGGTTCCTGTTCTACCTTCCGGTTCAGAGGTGTCGTGGCAGAGATTTCTCCACACACGACGGTCAGCAGCCATCTTCTTGGCTCGTCTCCAACCAGTTCCCTTTCGTTGTAGAGTCTTAGCTATTTCACTATTCCATGTTCTATTTAGCCTGCCTCTTTTTCTTTTTTTATCAATTCCAGTCTTCCATATGACTTTAACCTTTCTGTTCTCACTCATACGCACCATGTGACCGAACCACATTAGTTGTCATGTTTCAATTACCGAAAGCACTTACGAATTACATTATTATTAACACAGCCTTTTCTTAATACACCAGCTGCTGGCCTAAGATAGCGTATTTCACTTGCTTGTATTCTGCTCTTGTTTCTGTCTCTCAGGGCCCACGTCTCACTTCCGTAAGTTAATACAGGGATGTATACACTTTTAAAAATGTTGGCCTTTGTGGCGCTGCTTCTTTCTTCCTTATGAACACTTTGTTTAATGCGTGTAATAATTCGTGGCGTTTGATACTTGACTGCTAATTTCCGTTTCTATACTTCTCCTGGCATTTGATATTGAACCCAAATATTTAAAGTTATCAACTTGCTTTAATTTCGTGTTATTTAATATTACTTCCAGTTGTTGCTCGTCTTTACTTACTACCATGGTTTCCAATTTTTCAATATTAATACTCATTTTATTTTTCCTTAGTTCTTCATTCAATATTAGCACATTCCTTTGTAAATCTGTTTCAGTGTTCGCAAATATTACTAAGTCATCCGCATACATCAACTCGGGCACGTAAACTTGTTGTGATTTATGGACTCCTAATCTTGTGGGTTTTAATTTTTGGTTACAAGCTTTGTATATTGAAATGGTTTGAAGCTCACAATTTGGCTCTGTTTGCAGTGCGAAATATTTAACCAAGTCAATAAAGCACAGAGTTAAGATATTTTATGTAATTGCAATTTAAACAGTAATAAAAGTATTAAATGCATTGGTAATGAGATGCAAGAAGCAGTAATTAGACGGCTAAAGGCACGCATAAGCAAAGCATATTTCAGAGGGTTTGAATTTGAAGTTCCAGTAAAGAAATATAATTAAGATGATAGGTTTGTGCATATTTAAAGCCAGACCAAATGAAATTAATTGACACAAAAGGTTTGTTATGTGCATACTAAATGAGCGTAGTTATTAATAAAAGTAAGGCCCGTGAAAAGGCAAGCAATCTGAAAGGTAGATAAAAGCAAGATAAGGATAAAATATAAATTGCAAAGAGCAATCCAGAATTGGACAACGGAAGAGAAGAAAAGCAAGTGGCGTGTAAAAATTGTGAATTTGAATACCAGTGGATTAATAAAAAAAGTGCAAAAGCAGAGCAGTGATTTCTAAAACTTGTGTGTATAACGAGAAAGAACAATGTTAGCTATAAGCAATACAGACAATTTTTAGATTTAAGAAAAATGTTAATATTAAGAATCATATAATCAAACTACTCCGTTTATGTGTATTTGTTATCAAAATTAATTTCCATTTAACATAAGCAGATCACGTTATCATAGCAACGTGATGCTTTTTTGTTGCATAAATGAGGAGAACAATTGAAATTAAATTATTGAAGCTTGGGGCAAAATTTGTGCTCCCTTAATTTATGTTTTAAATAAATAAAACGTGTTTTATTCAAATAAAAAGTATACAGTTTTATTATACTCATCACCGTGCAGCTGTGGGAACGTTTGTGGCTGCTTCGGTAATTTGTAAATTTTCCAATCCGATCTCGAGTGCACATCGACAGCCGACACCTGGAGTTTCCGAAGTGCAGTAAATCTAAGCCACAGAAAATGCAAGAACTAATTTTTGACAGTTTGCAAATCCGTAATCTTTTTAATTTTTGCAGTTACCATGGCTATGTGATTTGTTTTTCTCTCTATGGTGACTTGATTTGATTGAGGTACTCGAATATTTAGAATTTTCTCCTATAAATCGATAACGGATGGAGATATCGCGATGCGGTTTTCACTAAAATTTAGCTAATTTTATGATTGCTGAGGGTCTGTCAAGAAAATAGTACCTTCCCATTAAATTTTTTTCCAAAAATAAAAATGTGTAATCGCTGCAGATAACGCTCTTTAGTTTATTCGTTTTAAACTAAACGACTCAACAAAAAAAAACTTAAAAGACCATAAAATGCTCTTTCAAACGAGACCAAAAATATTCAAATCGGTTGAATGGTCCATAAGGTATTAATATGTAAATTATGAAAAATGTATTGGCCTCCCCCTCTCTTAATATGACATACGAAAAAAATGTCACAAAGCAAAATGATGCGGTATTGCCCAAGCTATCAAATTATGTTTTCAAAGTTATAGCTCATCGTTTAATTTTCCTAGATAGCGCGACTTTTATGTTCCTTCATAGCAGTTAAGCCCCCTAGCGGTCGAATTACGAACTTGAAAATAATTTCCAGCAATTTCTATTGCCCACTTTATTTATAAGGATTATTTCCCACACCTCTAGGCCTTACCATTGTCGCCGCTCCGTATTCTTATCCGGACACACTGTACAGGGTCCTTCACGACGAGCTGAGTCGATAAGTATATGGGAAATTACTAGGACTAGTTCTCTGAAAATTTGTATACGGAGGTTTTCCAAAGAGCTCGTTTCAACTGAAATATTTTCAGTTTTCTTCAACTTCCGGTAATACCGAAAATGGACCCCAACTTCGTTATTTTAAATGGAATGCCCCAATTTATCTTGAATTTTTGGAATGTAGGCTGAATTTCAATCTAGTTTCGTATGAAACACCATATGTCTAGCGTACGGCATTTTAGAGTTATTTCAGTTTTTTCGAAATTTTTGGCAGATGTAGTCCCTTACAAAAAAAATATTTTTAGAAATTTCGCGATATTTAGATAGACCAAAGCCCACCCGTGACATCCTGACGCGGATCATTACAGTCTTGGGATACTTTAGAGCGCATCCTGGAAATTTCTTAATATATGCGGAAAGATATTTAGGAATACCTGAGATAAGTATTCACAGAATTCTGAAAAAACATAAGTTCCATCCGTATTCAATAGTACAAAATTGGAGGCCAGGTGACGATCCAAAAAGAATTGATCCTTGTGAATTTATATTAATTAAAACTCAGAAAGATGAAAAATTGTTACAAAAGTTTATTTGGATGGATGAGGCGAAATTTCAGAAGAATGGAATGTTTAACCGGCATATCTTCCACTACTGGAGTGATACTAATCCCCACAGACAGTGTTAGTTTTCCTTTTCTTTTTCTTCGGCCTAAAATTGGCAATATGTTTAAACTTGATTTAAACACACATAAATTTTATTTTCTAAAATTTACGAAATCCAGTTACATGTTTTTTAAATGCAATTCCCATTTATTAGCAAGAAAAATTTAATGTTGCAATCACCAATTACTAAATTTAATATGTTTAAATTAGATAAAAAACTATATATTTCAGTTCAAATTTACGAAACATTATTCGTAATTTAAAAGCCAGTGTTATTACGCAATCATACGAGTTAAAGACCAGGAAAATGCAATTCTGCACTCCATGCACAATACCGACCTACAGTAGTAAGTTCAACGGGCGACCTTCGCTCTAGCAGGAAATAAAAACTGCACAAATTGCTTATCTGCTGTTTTGTAATTTAAACACTGTGGCCTAGTAAACTGTATATATGAACTTTGATATTGTTACTGCGTTAAGCATTTTTAGTTTTGTATAAATACTAGTCTATTTTCATAATAAAAATCAATCTGCATTTAATGTTTGATTCATTCATTACGTCGCCACTCCTATACCAAGCCATAATACTGTCGAGATGTGAGGCTGCATCTCAGGAGTGGTTTAACCGTCGTCCCTTTAAGTGCCATTGACTAAGCTCATCTACGCGCTTAAAATTAGGGATAGAATCAGCGCAAAGTAACGGAGTCCTGAAGCAGCCTCTCAGGCAACTCTGTTCATGGTCCTTCGAGCCGGATCTGTCTCCAACTAACGAAAAAACACATCCCGAGAAGAAGACAACATCTGCCAACCACCCAGTTCCCAGAAAATGGCCAACAACATGGAGGAATTCAACAACTTAGCTATCGCCCAAGAAGAGCTCGTGCAGAAGATAAAGCAAATATTATCCAACAGCAAAAAGGACCCTGCCAGCCGAAAAAATGAAGCCTACATCGCCAGTCGCAACAAAACGCTGGACGAACTTTGGAACACTGCAACTAAAAATCACGCAGAAATGGGGCAGCTAAGTATTCCAACTCATAATTATTTTAAAACAGGGTATTACGACCAAATTAAAGCCATATACGGCGAAGCAAAAAGTTACTTGCAGAGCTGTTCAAAAACAACGGAAATTTCCAACGCCTCCGTAAGCAGAACGCAAGAGGAAATGGTGGCCAACCCCGAGCAAAAGGTTCGTATCCGAAAACTGCAGATTCGGATCCAGAATTTTAAGCAAGCGATGGACGACGCCGAACTAACACAAGAATTAGGGAGGCCCGCCATCACAAGGGAATTAAGAGAAAAATGGGATCGTGTGGTCGAGATGGACGAAGAAGTTATGTCAAACGACATGGCTTCAGAACAAATGCACTTCAGTCCTGAATATACTACGTTGGAAGACAGGTATAGAAATTTAATTATTTTATTGCAAGCGCCGACAAGGCACGAGCAAGCAGCAGCCATCTCGCTTCCTCAAGTCAAAATTCCCATATACTAGGGAAATTATGAGGAATGGGCCACTTTCAAGGACCTGTTCACCAAATTAGTAGATAACAACCAGAATATGGACGATGTCATCAAGATGCAATATTTAAAGACGCATCTTAAGGGAGAGCCAAGCCGACTGATCCAGCATCTAGCTGTTACCCAAGCAAACTACAACACCGCCTGGAATCTGCTGCAACAAAGGTATCAAAATAATCGCCTTATTTTAACTAAATTGCTAGATACCATATTCGATCTGCCGGTCCTCTCCAAAGAGTCAGCCCAAGGGTTAAAAAGATTGCACGACTCCATCAAGGAATGTGTGGAGGCAATCAAAAATTTAGGCATCTCCACGGACAGTTGGGGTCCGTGGATTAACAGAGCTATCGCTCGAAAATGGGATCCTGAAACCAACAAATTATATGAACAGTCGCTTCAATGTCCAAATGAAGTCCAGGATCACCAAAATTTAATGGCTTTCCTGCAAGTGCGGTTCCAATCCCTAGAATCCATAGATGGAGCTCGAAAGCCCACGCAGGAAAGACCACAGAAGAATTACGCTTCCGCATCCCTAAATTGCAAGCTGTGCCATGGAGATCATTACATCGACAACTGTAGCCAATTCCAGAGGCTACCTACCCATGAAAAAATAGAAGCAGTAAAAACCAATCGATTGTGCTATCGATGCTTGCGGCACGATTCAAATATACCATGTCGTGCCTATTTTAATTGTAGGATCTGTCGCTTCCCGCATCATACACTGCTTCATAAGGCGCAGCCACCATCAAGGCCGCTCCCTGCCCAAAGGATGAGAACGTCAGCTCATGCAGCAGCTATGAAGACTTCCAACGCTCCAGAAAAGAAGCCGAAGTCGGACATCATCACCGCCAATGTAGGCGCACAGGAGAGCCAAGTTCTACTTGCCACAGCAATGGTTCAAGTAAAGGCAGCATCCGGGATGACTCATCTACTACGAGTATTAATAGATCCCGGGTCTCAGGGGTCGTTTATCACGGAAGCATCAGCCGAATTATTGGGGTTACCCAGGACCAAGGTTCGAGCTGAAATCACAGGAATTGGGAACAGCGAGCCAAAAATTGCCAAATGGAAAATCCCAGGTTTGATCACACCTAGATTTTCAAGTGACTTTTCCCTACCTGTAAATTTACTAATACTTCCCAAACTTACCAAAGCCATGCCTTCATCCCCTATCCCAAACATAAATATTAATTCCTGGAGCAATATTTTCATCGCCGATCCAACCTTCAACCAACCTGGCCCCAAAGACATAATTCTAGGAGCCGAAGAATATTCAAAAATAATTCTAGAAGGAATCACTAAAACAAAGGATGGCATCTTAGGACAAAATACCGAGCTGGGCTGGATCTTATCTGGAACCATTGGAAGACAACATAACGAAATCATTAAAGTCAACACCATGGTTGCCAAAATCGAAGAAGATGAGCAGTTACAAAAATTCTGGAACATAGAAGAAGTCCCCACTCAACGAAAAATTTCCCCAGACGACCAGGTATGTGAAAATAAATTCACAGACACAGTGCAGCGAGACCAGGATGGAAGATACATAGTCAAGATTCCATTTAAGCAAACTCCAGTGAGCATGGGAAAATCCAAACCCTCGGCATTGGCAAGATTACTACATCTGGAAAAGAAGCTGAGACAAGACCAAGATCTAGAAATCCAATACAAGAAATTCATGCAAGAATATCTGGATCTAGGACATATGGAAAGAGTAGAAGAAAAACAAGAAAACAATGGCAAGTATTATATCCCACACCACGGCGTAATTCGAGAAGCAAGTTCATCAACGAAGCTCCGTGTCGTCTTCGACGCTTCGAACAAGGCATCTTATGGAAAATCCTTAAACGAAGTCATGTATGCTGGACCGAAACTTCAGCAAGAACTGGTCGACATTCTACTCCGATGGAGAACTCACAAGGTCGTCTTCTCTGCGGACATTGAGAAAATGTACCGACAAATCAAGATGGACAGCCAAGATCAGGAGTATCAACGAATCTTATGGAGATTCGATCAATCACAGCCAATCAGGGAATACAGGTTATGCACCGTCACTTATGGACCCGCATCAGCTCCCTATCTGGCCATCCGAACCTTGCATCAATTAGCAGAGGACGAAAAATCTTCCTTTCCATTAGCAGCGGAAGTTGTGAAGATAGATTTCTATGTGGACGATGTACTCTCCGGAGCCGACACTTTAGAAGAAGCAATCAAGCAGCAAGGTCAGTTAATTTCCTTATTAAAACGTGGAGGTTTTACCCTACATAAATGGTGCAGTAATGAATTAGCCATCATACAAGAACTACCCGAAAAATTGAAGGAGCAAACCTACCTCGAAATAAGTGAGGACGGCGTAAAGAAGTCATTGGGCGTTCACTGGTCTTCATATGAAGACGTGTTTTGCTTCAAGGTGGATGTGAAGCAAAAGGGATCCACAAAACGCAGCATATTATCCGAAGTCGCGAAAATTTTCGACCCTTTGGGTTGGTTAGCACCCATCATCATCACTGCTAAACTGCTCATCCAAGAGCTATGGCTTGAAAATGTCAAGTGGGACGACCCAGTCTCAGAAAGTATCCAAGGCAAATGGGAAACATTTAAATCTCAACTCAAATCAGTAGAAGAAATTACTTTACCAGGGTGGCTTTTTACCAAAAAGGAAGCTCAAATGGAACTGCATGGATTCTGTGACGCCTCCGAAAGAGCTATTGGAGCCGTGGTCTACACCAGAGTCATCACGTCATCAGGCCAATCCAAGGTATCATTATTAATAGCCAAATCCAAGGTGGCACCAGCTCGAGCAAAGGCAACCCTACCCAGACTAGAACTCTGCGCAGCAGTACTACTTTCTAATCTATTACAACGGGTAATCACGGCACTGGACATTCCTAAGGTATCTATCTTCGCCTGGACCGATTCCATGGTCACACTAGGATGGATAAAGGGAGATCCAGTAAGATGGAAGACATTCGTCGCAAATCGCGTAGCCGAAATCAACCACCTGATTCCGGCTCAACATTGGAACCACGTCAAGTCAGAAGAAAATCCTGCAGACGTCATCTCCAGAGGTACTAGTCCAGGAAAATTAAAGGAACATACACTATGGTGGGAGGGACCAAGCTGGTTAATTAACAAAGAGTTATGGCCGTGTCAACCAGACACCGCCACAACCAATGAAGAAGCAAAAAGTTACACTGTGCATCAAGCTACAGTTCATCAAGACGAGAACGAGATTATTCATCGCTTCTCGTCTCTGACAAGAATGGTACGAGTCGTGTCATACTGCCGAAGATTCATCAACAAGTGTAGGCGTCTTCCCATTCAACCAGGATGTCTATCAGTTAAAGAAATGGAAGACACCATCCTCACACTCATCAAGGTCGTCCAAGGAAGTGATCCTATTTTGAAGGCAACAGGATCTCAAATCCAAAAGAGAAAATGTGTGGACTCCAACAACAAACTCGCAAATCTCAATCCATTCATCGATCAACATGGAATCATACGTGTTGGAGGAAGGCTAGAAAATTCCAACTTATCCTACCACGAAAAACACCCAATTATCCTTCCTTATTCCAATCATATTTCCAAATTAATAATCCATGAGGCACATTTACGCACCTTACACGGTGGCACTCAACTCACACTGTCCTACGTCCGAAGAAAATATTGGATCATCAATGCAAAGAAAGCCGTCAGTTCCAGCATCAAGAAATGCTTTCGATGCATCCGATTCAAGGCAGAGGCAGCCCAGCAATTAATGGAGAATCTTCCACCAACAAGAGTTAATTCAACCCCGCCATTCTTCCATTCCGAAGTGGACTATGCCGGTCCAATACAAATCCGAACATCTAAAGGAAGAGGGCATTCTTCATCCAAGGGATACATTGCTGTTTTTGTCTGTCTGTCAACCAAAGCAATACACTTAGAAGCCGTCAGCGACATGACAACTAACAGCTTCCTAGCAGTCTTCAGGAGGTTCATCGCCCGAAGAGGACGCTGTGCACATCTTTATAGCGACAACGGAACGAATTTCGTTGGAGCAAGAAAGGTCTTGGACAAGGAAATCCGTCAAGCAATGGAAGGCCCAGTTATCCAAGAAAATTTATCCACCATTGGTACTCAATGGCACTTCATCCCCCCAGTAGCCCCACACTTCGGAGGAATATGGGAAGCAGGAGTAAAATCAATGAAGCATCATCTGAAGAGAACCATTGGCAACGCTACTCTAACGTTTGAAGAATTAACAACTTTGCTTTGCCAAATAGAAGCCTGCTTAAACTCACGTCCTCTGTGCCCACAAGGCAACAATATTGAAGATACCACTGCATTGACACCAGGCCATTTCCTGATAGGAAGAGAGATAATCTCACCACCGGACCCAATCAGCACACCAATATCAACAAATTTGTCAAATCGCTGGAGATTGATCCAAAAAATCAAGCAAGATTTTTGGAAATCATGGAGCTCAGACTACCTTCATGGATTACAGCAAAGAAACAAATGGAAGAAACCGGTGGAGAATATCAAAGTTGGTGACCTAGTGCTAATCAAAGAAGAAAACATTAATCCTAGTAAATGGCCCTTAGCGAGAGTTACCGACATTCATCCTGCAACCGATGGATCAGTACGAGTAGTAACCATCCAGAAATCAAGAGGACATCAATTAAAACGTTCCATAGGCAGTATCATTCCATTACCAACTAACGAAGAATCGCAGGAACCAGAGCCTGAAGAGAAAATTTCGGCCAACAGCACCCACACACAATCATTCCCAGTACCAAAGAAAACTATCCGGTCCAAATGGAAAATGCTTTTACTCATATTTACTCTCCTTACTACAAATACACTGAGTAAGGCAGAATTCAACATACAAAAACCAGACAGCGGGTACTATGTAGAGCATATTGGACACGGGAAGATTGAACGAGGAACATTCAGGATCGAAATTCAGTTCGAGAGAGGGAAGATCGAAGAAGACTTCGAAACAGTTACCGACATGGTGGACAAATTCGACGACCTCTGCAACTCTGCTAAAGAACTGTCCGAAGACACGTTATGCAAGACATTGGTGCATCATTTTCTGGAACAAAAAAGGCATATGGAATGGATTAAAACTGGCATGGAAGATATCATAGCAAGACGAGAGAAACGAGGAGTGCTTGGGACTGTCCTTACGTCAATTTTCGGAGTAAATGACGAAGTCTATCAAGATATTGATAGACTCGACAAAAATCAACAGGAATTAATAAAAATGGACAGTCAACAATCCAAATTCTTGCTGTCAGCACTTTCAAGATTTAATGAGACCGAAAAACGAATCGATCAGAAACTGAAACATTTCCAAGAGAAGCTGAACCAAGGAATCAGGGCGATCAACAACATGGACAAGTGGTATAAGGCAACCGACTCCAACCGATTAAATATCCACATCATCAGTGTCTATCAAGTCGCCACAAATGTTATTAGTGGACTGTGCAATTACCACACAAACATTTTGAACGTTCATTTCCAACAAGGTAATTTTGACGAGTTAATAACACCTGCCCAAATCAAGCAAATCCTCGCAAATGCAACCAGTAAACTTTCGCCAAATTTAGAAATTTTACCGACTCCAATCCTGAAGGTCGACATCGGACATGATGACATATACATCAACGTCCAAGGATACTTCATCATAGTCGAAAAAACCGAATATACCTTAATCAAGGTGACACCAATTCCTCTCCAAATTAACAATGGGTCCTACTGGGTGATCGACGTACCAAAAGGGATCTTTGCTGTGGATTACAACTTACAAATGTACTTTCAAGAGACAGATGAGGAATTCAAAGAAAATCTCCAAATTACTCCAAACACGTATATCTGCAGTCCAACAGTCGTGAAAGGAATTGAAAATAACCAAAATTGCATCATTGATGATATATATCATCGAACAGAAATTAGTCAGTGCAGCCTACGAAGACATCAGATCCAGTCCATTATTTGGAAACAACTATACATGGAAAACACCTGGATGTTCGTAGTCAACAAGCCAACCCGAATAGCTATCACTTGTAGTGGCAATAGGGAAGAAGTCACTGTCAACACTACAGGTGTGATTCAGATCTCGTCAGACTGCATCATACAAACTACAAAGAATACGTTAACCCCCAGGCATAGCAAGAAATTTAAGATCCTCGCAGGATATTCCAAGGCCGTCAGCATCAACTTTACCAACACAATAACACCCAACTCCTTTTCAGAAATTGCAGAGGAGCCAGTTCTAAAACAGTCAGACCACTTCGAGGATCTACAAACTTCACAGTTGGAATTCCAGCAGCACCTAAAAGACATAACTTGGAAAACCATCCGCCACCACTCCTATCTATCCAGCGGGATCACAGGCAGCCTATTAGGAGGGGCTATTCTAATAGGAGCTTTCTACTACATTCGGAAAAGGATCAACCGAAGGAAGCATCAATCCAAACAACGCCAGTCAGCCGTAGAAGAATATCCTTTAAAAACCCTTAATGTGGAAGAAACAATATAGTTTTCCTTTTCTTTTTCTTCGGCCTAAAATTGGCAATATGTTTAAACTTGATTTAAACACACATAAATTTTATTTTCTAAAATTTACGAAATCCAGTTGCATGTTTTTAAATGCAATTCCCATTTATTAGCAAGAAAAATTTAATGTTGCAATCACCAATTACTAAATTTAATATGTTTAAATTAGATTAAAAACTATATATTTCAGTTCAAATTTACGAAACATTATTCGTAATTTAAAAGCCAGTGTTATTACGCAATCATACGAGTTAAAGACCAGGAAAATGCAATTCTGCACTCAATGCACAATACCGACCTACAGTAGTAAGTTCAACGGGCGACCTTCGCTCTAGCAGGAAATAAAAACTGCACAAATTGCTTATCTGCTGTTTTGTAATTTAAACACTCTGTCCTAGTAAACTGTATACCGAGTGTCCATTCTCAAAGTCGAACATAGGCAATTAACATTGGTGCATTCACTCGTTCGTCATTGAAATAGTTCTTTTTTCTGTAGATAATTTTAACAGACGTTGACAGAAAATACCTGATTTACGCCAACTAATTACCAATTTTTTTGACAAATGCTATCGAACTTGAAAAGCAAGGCATGGCATATTTAAAAATTCCCAAGTTTTAAATTGGTATTTTAAAATAAAAATCGCATCTCGAATATTATTATTGGTATCATTTGATGCGTAATAATTTTATCTTTCCATTGATATCATTACCTTCCCTGTAAGTTGAATTGGCGAGCAGGAATTGGCAAAAACGTTCAATACCATGATAATCGCCTATGTTCGACTTTGAAAACGGACACCCGGTATATGAACTTTGATATTGTTACTGCGTTAAGCATTTTTAGTTTTGTATAAATACTAGTCTATTTTCATAATAAAAATCAATCTGCATTTAATGTTTGATTCATTCACTACGTCGCCACTCCTATACCAAGCCATAATACTGTCGAGATGTGAGGCTGCATCTCAGGAGTGAATTACTGTCGTCCCTTTAAGTGCCATTGACTAAGCTGGCTTAAAGCGTAGATGCAGTCTCATCTACGCGCTTAAAATTAGGGATAGAATCAGCGCAAAGTAACGGAGTCGTGAAGCAGCCTCTCAGGCAACTCTGTTCATGTTAATAAGATTGTGAAATTTGAAGTAAAAATATGAAAGCAACCTGTGCAATTTAATTGTCGAGCGTTTACAGTAATTTTATGAGCTACGTATTTTTACCCGTTTCTCATACGGTGTGTTCAAAAACAAATTATGTAAGGGTTGGCCATGGAATTTACAAGTGATGTCAACAGCAAGCTTTAGAATTCATTAACTGACATCACTGTTGTTGCTGTCATAAGTTTATATTAAGGTATACGCATATATCTAATACTTACTATATTGCTAGCGGCTATAAATGGGAAACTCGCCGATGAAGTGAGATACACAACCAACTCCTTCATGTATACGGTGAGATGTGCGCAAGCGCGGCGGCGTCGTCCGCCCAATGGGGAAGTGGTCAACTTTAAAATTCGCTTTTAAAGGCGGAGTTCGAGTTCTCACGCATGCGCACGAGACGCATTATACTCTAAGTGAAACTATGTCGGCGCCGTAATGTTTTCTGAAGTTTCCAGGCCCTACCAGCAATATATGTGTATTATATATATGGGTATACGCTGATATCGTGATTGATAATTCTAATAATTGCTGTCTCTAAAGCTTGCTGTCGACATTAGTTTTATTTATCATGGCCAACCCTTATGTAATTTCTTTTTGAACACATGGTATTATGGTTTCTTGAGTATAAAAATGACTTCATTGTTGCGTGCTTGAGCAAATGTTTTTTGTTTTTGTATCTAATGTACAAATTCTTATTCAATCATCCGATTTCAACTAGGTTTATCAGTAACTTGTCAACTTTCAACAATCCCTGAACAACACCAATTTGATATTTTGTTTTAAAATTTCAAAAGTTACCTAACACATTTTTTATAGCTATTTGTATTACTATCTAGGAAAATGTATCATTCCCTCCCGCGGATGTAGTTTAATTCTTCAGCGTTTAGATCCAGGTTTAGTCCAGAGTTATACATACAACACTTTTACATTTTATGATGAAACTATCTCCTGTATTCAGTTGCATTCAAAAATATTTAAATATGAAACCAGGAAGCCAGTTGATTTATTATCAATCACATTGCCTCCCGTCTCTAATGGCAACGGTAGTCAATGTATTATATTCCCTCCCACTGCCATTGGAAACCGACCAGGGAACCAAACATATATTTTCGGAAACCCCCTAACAGGCGACGGAAAATGTCACTTTAATATAAAGGGGTAAAAAAATATATTTTTTAAATCGGCAGTAAAGATCGTCGAAATCGTCAAATAAAATACGAGAAATTGGCAGTGAAGTAATCCATTGTTTTATAACCTTTTTTTAGGCGGCTGGGCGATAGGTAAACGTCAACCGACGTCAACATAACCTACAAAAGTTGGTTAAAATGCTGTAATTTCGCGATTTCTCGATTTAAAGAAACAATGTACCCCTCGGCACTGGAAGTTCCATTTTATCCCGCATGTGGTTTATTTGCTTTGGCCCTACGGGCTTCGGCAAGTAAATCCACAATCGTGATAAAAAGCTCAATTTCAGTGATAACCTATGTGGAAGCTAATATAAAAAAATATAAATTTGAACTTCCAAGTCCCTATACCTTCTTAGTGAAGGGACAAGGTATATTAGATTTAATCGGTTTATTATAACCTAAGAAATCTATGCCAAATCGGTATCCCATTTGTTTCGGACACCCTGTATAATTGTTATCCTTGAATTTATTTATTTACTTACATCTTACATCAAAACAAACTGAAAACCTTTGGTTCTGGTGAGCAGTGCATGTAGCTACAAGATTTAATTATCAAAAAACCTTCAAGAGTGGTAAAGTATGTAGTAGGTTACTCTAGTTAACAAAACATACAAATTAAGTATTTTTAGATTACGATTACGAATCGACACGACACTAATGATGGTTGCAACTTGCAAGAAAGTTCTACTAAATACAACTATATGACAATAATTACTTCGACACGAAGTATACGAAGTATTGAAATTCTCTCATATCGAAAACCACTCTGAGTCAAATATCTCTAAAATTCGTGCCAACCGACTAATGAACCCACTATATCAAATCTCCGTCTCGGCTGTGCGGATCTTTTGGTGAAGACCTCAGCCCACTAGATCCCTCCCCCGTATTAGGGGGTGCCTAAACGTGCTGTGCGGGATATGTACACTTGCGATCATTGAAAATAAACAGGGGTATGCATTTCAAATTGACTTAACCGACGTTTTTGCAATTGCGTGCAACGTTATTACGATGGGTAGGGAGTTAGAACAACACGATTCTACTTTTGAGACAAGGGGAATTCAGAAAACGTAATCAACTACTGTAATGTTAGTTGCATAGCCCTGTTCATTTTCAATGATTCTTTGTGTATGTTCGTATGTGTACACGATTCCGGTTACCAGGAACCTTCCTGAAGTCTTGGATCGTTTTCATACGATAGGTCCTCCGAAAATGAAGGCTACATCAACTTTTGAGGTATGGTCGTCGGCAAAAAAATTTTTTTAGGTTTTTTTTTATAACTGGTTCATAACATTTCATTGTATTAGCGAAACGGAGTGATGTTGAGTGTCGAAGTATTCTTGGAAAGCACGGAAGAGCGCTTTTCTTGGGTGGGGGGTACCGTATATTTTTTATTGAAAATAATTGAAAAATTAATTTATTGATGTTTTGATGTTGTACAATTACAATTACTAAGTAATTGGTAATTGAATTACTATTTCCTGTATGTAATTAAATCTCTGGTAATTAAATTACTGAATTGGGCGGTAATTGGTAATTAATTACTTTTTAAAAGTAATTTGCCCAGCTCTGCCCGGTCGTTAGCATAACAAACGTGTTTTTCTACGACCACTACTAAAAGTAGGTCTTTTAGCGCTAGCTTTTTATTACTAAAAATGACGTTTTATAATTTAGCGTGTTAAAAGTGAAATCAGCTGTTTACTTTTAGGCCATGTGCTAAAAGTAAACAGCTGGTGTTGGATTTAGAATTTCGAACTGGAAGTGAGGTTGTAAAGTTATTCTAGTTACTTCTTTTGTTAGAGGTAAAGTGTTTTTTCTATATCCATTTAAAAATGAACAACTTTCGTCACGTTTTACCCCAACCGAAAACGCCAGTTCCGGGACCAGTGATAGAATATCCCATAACGTTAACTTTCGTCTCTAGTGACAAAAGTAAGTGGTTGCAATTTCAGATATTAAATGCATTCTGCCATATCCAATTGTAATTTAATTTTACAAAGCACAATGGAAAAACACGATTTAGCACAAAAACGTGTAAATTTACTTTTTATAACGTAATAAATACAAAATACAGTTATAAAAATTAACTCGAAATTGGCAGGACTTCACATCAAGTAGCCTTGCTCTCCGACGGTAGTGTTTTAGTGCAGTAGTAGTGAACCATGGTTATAGAAAAAGTATAGTGTTTTACTCGTCGAAAAGCATTTTCTGCAACTTGAGAACTGTTCTCTCGTTTGCAGAAAATGCTCCTTTCGTCACTCGTTAAACAATATACTATTTTAAATAATTAAAGCATTATGCAATGAATAAAGTAAAATGTGTACATTTATAATTACTTTTGATAACTAACTTTGACAGCTACTAGCTGCAGAAACAGTTACCTGCGTGTCAAGGAAATCTCTTTACTATGACATAAATTATAACTGTCATAAATGCAAACATTTGTTAAATCGACATTTATGGATTAATAACAGTAAATGTAAGGCCGTAGGAAAAATATTGTGTGCAAACTCGTGGTAAAAGTGTTTATGTCTTCGGCTTCGTTTCACAATTTTCATATCTCGGGCATAAACGTCCACTTTTAGCACTTGTTGCACAAATAGCTATTATCTACTTTGATATCACAATATGGTTATTATAACACAGAAAACGGTGCTACAATGGAGTTCATTGTAGCACTGTTTTTGGTAATTATTTGTTTTGTAAGATAGTGTGACATTTGCTTTCACATGCTCATAACACGACAAACTTCAGATGTCGAATACATAACCACAATCTCTGAACTGTATTTATTAAATTTATTCTAATCAAATATAACTTTAACTGAAGGTAAGTACTTTTTAACGAATTAATTAAACACAATTGTTGTTCTATGTAAATCAGTATTTGAACAGCACACGAACCAAAGCGCTTGCACCAAATTTAAATTAATTCAAATGTCAGATCAGCGAAATTGATACTGTGTCCAATAGATGGCGACTGACAAATGCCACTTGACAATGTCGCTATCATTACCCTCACAAATCCCTCGATTGCATTGCAATATTTTTAATATGCGAAATTTAGAATTTCAAATCAAAAGAATCAGCAACTCAACGTAGACAGTGGAACCGTTGCAAAATATTTTGCAAGTTACAAAACTGGCAATCCCATTAGCCATTACACTAAAATATTTGGATGAAATCGCCTCTTGTACTATGTTTTTTGATATCCCTTCTCCTGCCGATGAAATTATTTCATTTTGGCTTATATGAGACGTGTATTTAGAATTACCAGATGCGTTAACTAAGTGGTTTTCCAAAGTGGTATTACCAGCGTCTATTTTAAAATTTAAAAGATCTGTGAAATTTCAGTGTGAGTTTTTGATGCTTTCCCACGTCATAGATACCACAAAATACTATTTTTTATTATTGGAAGAATTTTCTGCCTATTTTCCATAATAATTTTCTGACTTCCTTCATCAATTTGAGATATTATATAATCTTTTTTATTCGACATCACATCAATAAAATTTTGGGCACGGATAGTTGATTTTTTATGCTAGGATGAACTAGAATGGTTTTTGGCGTGCTTATGGAATTTCCCATATTTCAAGAATAGCTTTGTTATAAGAGCTCCTACAATACCGCCATGACTCACGGTAGGCGGAAAAACCATGTCGTATTTAAAAAAGGCACCTTTAAGGACGTTGGAATAAACCAACCATTCATTTATATTGATCAAGCCATTTGTATAGAAATGATCGTTTATCTCCTAATGCAACGTCTTGCTTGAAGTTAGCTAGGAGATAGTATATCGGGAGTTGTTAACAAATCGTACTTTTGTTTATTCTGTAATGACGATGCATTAATAAAATTTCCTATATCTGCTGATTGGCTGATTGGCAATATTTGGGTTGTTGATGGGTGTAAAAGCTCGTCTATTAAAGTATTACGGTCGCAGGCAGTGCTGAGTTCTACTATGGTATAGGTCTATATTCTTCGTGAGGTACCTATGTCACTACTTGTACTAAGGCTATATGCTTGAGGAACTATATTTTTGTGGGATTAAAAGATTCCCCGTTGACGGTTGCATTAGAGAATAAATACCAAATTATGGCAAGTAGGGATCACGGAGTAGCCATGGCGACGGGACAACCAAGGTCAGGGGTTTGTTAGTTAGTAATCGGCAAGGTCTAGGCATGCTGAGTACCACTTACCTTAGAGACCAACTGCTATGGTCGGTCATATGGTCAAAGTCTTACTTACAATTTTGCCGAGACTAAGAAGTTCCAACGATAGCAAGGGATCTTTTACATGCTACAGATCGTAGTAACATGGGACCCACGGGTTTACATTACTTCCGAATTATGGCAATCTGCAGAGGTTTTTATCACGTGTCATGTTACGTGATCGTAATTTGTTACGCTGTTGCTGTGTTTATATTTTGAAAAAATGGGAATTACGAAATTCTCAGTAGGGCCATGGCCCCCTCTTGCTCCTCCCTGTGGGCGCCCATGTGAATAACTTTCTCACACAATCAATTGTGTCGTCATAGCGACATAACTTTTTGTATACTTGAAATTTAAATTATAGAATTCATAGCAGGATATTAATTATTTTTGTGTACTACAAAAGGTACAGGTAACACTAACGACTAACAACAGTCAAAATAACAGATTAATACTAATTGTCAGATAGGCAGGTTATAATTAAATATTTATTAATGACAAAACTCTTAATTACAATTTAAATAACGACAATGCTAACAGCTGTGCCAAGAAGTGATAAATTATAAAATATAAAATGACAATATGATAACAAACATGTTACATGTACATAAGAGAATAACTCAAAAGATTTAAATTTTATTTGCGGATTGGTCTGCAGCTTATTTGCCCTCCATTTTGGTATATTCAAGTTTCGCCCAAATATGCAAAATTAATATTTTCTTCAGATTTCAAATAACGTAAATAATTTCTTAAAAATCTGGCTTTCTTGGCCTGTAAATGTTTTGGTTCAGTAAAAATATATCGCGCGTTGACTTTCTCATTTTCCTAATGATCCTATAAATTGTAAATTTTGAACTCTGTAGAGCAATTCTTCATGTGTCAATTTTAATATATCCTCCCAATGAATAGTTATTTACGATTTACGATGCTAAAACGCGAATAAGCGAGTGTTTGAAGCCACACGAGTGACTAAACATGTTTTGCGCATGTGTATAGTACAATATTTGATCTACCATAGAATCTAGAAAGCACGGTAAATAAAGAATATATTTTGAATATAAATTAGAATTACTAGCACCCGGTCGTAATTTTGCTTGGTTAAAAATTTAAACACGTTGCTACTGACAACATGACTAATAAAACTATGTTATTAAACAGTTGTTTTACAAACTTAAAACTGCCAGCTAAAGGGCAATGTTACACACTGCTAGATAAAATACTTTACTTCTTTGGGAAATTCCAAATTTTTCTCCCCAGATCCTCTCTAAAGCCGTAATACAGAAAATATTGCCATGGTTTTCTTACTAGCTTTGAAGTTTTGCTATTTTCAACGGCATTACCTTTCTCGTCGCTGATAACAATTCTTAAAATTGTTATAGCCCATGAAACACCTAAAACAGTGGTTCTACATCTTCATGCAAATTAACCCATTTAATAAAACATAAGTACTTACCAAAAAACTGTCTGCAACCATATAGCAGAAGTGCGATTTTTTTTCTGTTGTGGGTCATTCCTTACTGTTGTTACCGTCAATTTTCGCTTTACTGTATTCTCAATATTTTGTTACCGTCAATTTTTCTCTTTACTGTATGTTCGATATTTTTCGAATTGCGTCCGGATATTGCACATTTTTGATACGCCGACGCGAAAATTTAGCATCTTGTCCGGGCGTTCGATCGAATAAGGCCGTTGGAAGTTTTTGGCGCTGTTCGAGGTCGCGATTTTGTAGAAGATGCTTATTGATGTCTAGGCACTTCTCACTCTTTAGTTAGGGGATTTGTACGTGTCTCGACATTCCTCTGAATATAAATCTGGAGATACTGCCTGCTGCAGACTTTTTTTGAGGCCAAACTTCCGACAAAAACATTTGGGGGATTTAGTGTGAGTATGACCGTTTTCAGCCCCTTTTCGATTGCCCGCTAACGTTTATTTCAATAATTTAGTCCCCACCACGTTATGAGTCCCAAATAAAAACTTCGAGAACCCCGACTTGCGGCCCGATGTGATCTGTGATAGCGTTATCTCGGCGCGCTTAGTAAGCCATCAAACCCACGGAAGCCCGTTCCTGCGATGTTATCAACGCTAAGACGGCCTCGCACCAGCTCAAGGTAACCTTGCTGCTCTATTAATTGTGCTTGCGGTAGCAAGCGAGGAACCCTGGCTGTACGCGCTTATGTGCCTCAATCGATGGACTGCCGAAAGTAATCTGTTTCTAAACTAAGATTAGCGCGATATACCAGCGCGAGATATTTATATCATGGTCTGGACGCATCACTTTAACCACATATTTTAATCTGTAAAGTACGAGGCTTTCCCTCGCCGTAGCTTTAACTTTAGCTTTAAATTGTGATATTAATTGTTACATGTACCACGCTATAGAAATTCCTAGGGCGGTTGCCCGCTTGTAATTTACAATTTTATATTAACGTCACTCCTCGGGAGCTTCTAGGATTTTTTCCTATTTTGATGATTTGGTGTTTTAATTGGCCACACCATTTTGTAAACAAGGATCCTTGGGGCATTTATATGCTCTTATATCGGCCCTAAACTTTTACTTATATGTATTTTATTGTGTCCGGCTTTACGAGTGAATAAAACATCTCCCCTGCACTTCATTGTTTGACTTAAGTTTTGCGCCGTTTTATTAAATCCAGTGTTCCAATTTAGCTGGAGCGTAATCTATCGATCGCTGAATTAGGGGGTTTGGCTCTGTGTTATCCTTTTTTGTTATTCTTTAAATTGGTGGCGCCCCCCCCCCCCCCCCATCTAATGAACCCACGGCCGTCTTCGGCTGCAGCTGATCGGCGACCCCTAATTAGCGATTGGTAGTGACTCGCCTAGGCATTGGCTGAGTGAGACAATTTGGTGCTTTGAATGCTGCTTCGATTCGTTAAACAATTAACGTAAGTATTATTCTACCACCCCTTTTTTGTGCTTATAAGGGATAACACTGTTAAGGTTTTAGAAATAAAACACTCGGGTGTAACTTAACATTTGTTGTACAAGTTTATTAATAATGGAATATGTTAGTATTAGATGGATGGTTACAAGAGACTGCTTAAAAACTACTTAGAATCTAGTATATATCGGCTGTTTATGAGGGTAGTCATAAATCCAGGAACCCAACCATTTGGCAACACGCAGCGCGTCCAACACCCTGTCATAAACCCAAGGTTGAGTTTTCTTACAACTAGCGACATAATGAAAACGAAAGTTTCAAAACATCAACACTCTGCCTAAAACTTGACCAACTACTAAATCTAGCTCTGAAATAATTTTAAAACTACATTTCACGTATACCCAACTTATCTCTAATTTCTCTAAATTTCTGATTTGACAAAGGCTTCGTAAAAACATCAGCTATTTGTTCATCTGTTGTTACATAATTAACATTAAGTTTACCCTTTCCATACAGATCTCTAAGATAATGATATTTTATGTCTATATGTTTCGATCTACCGTGAAATTCGGGGTTTTTAATAAGTCTAATGGCACTCTGATTATCCATATATAAGATGAGCGCACTACCTTTCACACCACACAGCTTTCTTTACGGCACACGCGGCACTCACATATTCTGCCTCCGTAGTTGAAAGGGCCACACACTGTTGTTTCCTACTTCTCCAGGTGACTGCAGGACGCTATGTCCGGACGGGTATTTACTTGCAAAAACATGAAATTGCCACAGCTTCCCTGTACGGGACATTTTCAACACCTTTGTTTAAATCTGCCCGTGTGTTCCAACTCACATCGATGGGTGTAGAAACTGGCTTACATTCGTTCATTTTGAAACGTCCAAGCACTTTGTCAATGTATGCACTTTGTTTATTAAATATCCCACTTTCTAATAGTGTAATTTCCATGCCAAGATATGAACTTACATTCAAATTTATAACCCTATTAAATTCATTTTCTAGGGCATGTAGAAACTTATCGGCATCTTCTTGACGAGATGCAAGCACTAGTCCATCGTCCACGTACAGTACAATTATAAGTCTTTGTCCATTTTGTAGGCTCACATATAAGCATGGGTCTGACTTTGATTCATTGAACCCAAACCCTTGCAGAAAGTCTTTGAATCGATTATTCCAAAATCGCGGCGCTTGACGAAGTCCATACAAACTCTTAAGTTTGCACACACGATTAGTACCGTCCTCGAAACCGCGCGGATGTTTCATATACACATTTGCATCTTCAAGCAGTCCGTACAGGAACGCCGTTTTAACGTCAAATTGGCGTATTATAAAATTTTCTCTTGAGGCGACACTTAAAACTGCACGCACTGTATCAAATCGTACTACTGGGCTGAATGTCTCAGTGTAGTCGATGCCTTCTTCTTTCAAAACCCTCTGACAAGTCGTGCTTTATATCTCGCCGAACAGTCTGAATTTTTCTTCATTTTGTAAACCCACTTTTTATCGATAACTTTAGCATTTGATGGCTTTTCTACCAGGCTCCAAGTCTCGTTTTCGTACAGGGAGTTTAATTCGTCCTCCATAGCCAGTTTCCAGTGTTGGACATCGGTTAAATCACAAGCTTCATAAAAATTCCGTGGTTCCCCATCATCAACTGCTGCTAATGCAAAAACGCCATAGCGCTCAGGCGCTCTTATCTCGCTTCGATTGCGTAGCTGCATTTCATGTCAATTATTGTGACATTCACGTTCATCTTCCGATTTTTCTGTAAATAAATCTACTTCGTAGAAATATTCAGATTCCGTTGATTCTTCGCTGGTAACTTGAGATTCGCTGTGAGATTCCAGCTCACTATTTTCTGAAGTTCCTTCAGCACTAATTTCCTCCCAGATGGGACCGAGGTATCTGCATTGCAAGATACCCATACCATCATGATTTCCCACAAAATATTCTCAAATCGCCTTCTTATCTAATTTTTGACGTAGTTGTTTGAGGACATGCACAAAACATTCGCTTCCAAATACTTTAAAATTTTCGAGACCCTGTGGTTTTTTGTTAAACCATAAACCATACGGGGTCTTGCCAGCAATTTTCGTTGGGCCTGTTCGCTTTATTACACAGGCGGCCGTGTTTACTGCTTCTTCCCATAAATACTTAGGTAAGTGTTCCTTTGAGTGCAGCATTGACCTAGCCGCTTATACGATGGTCCTGTTTTCTCTCTCAGACACTCCATTGTGCTCCGGCGTATATGGCGGTGTCATCACATGTTTAATTCCAAAGTTTGCTGTCAATGATCTCATTTGATTGTTGTCGTATTCCTTTCCATCGTCTGTGTTAAGCTCCTTTATGTTTTCGCCGAAACGTGTTTGAACTTCGTTACAAAATTCTTTAAATTTGTCGTATACTTCACTTTTCTCGCGTAAAAGGTAAACTGTTCGAAAACCACTAGAATCGTCCTTAAAAATAACAAAATACCGTTTTCTTCCCATTGATTCGATCTGCATGGGTCCGCACACATCAGAGTGAACTCGTTCGCTCACTTTTTCTGAGCGATCGACACGGTGACCGAAACTTTGACGATTCATTTTTCCGAATGCACAGCCGTCACAAAACTCGTTGTCCACTTCGACAATTATTTGCATGTCTTTTAGAACACTTTTCACATGTCTCTTATTCTGATGTGCTAGTCTCTCATGCCATAGCTGTAGCTGATCACTTTTATTAGCTAAGCATGTTTTTGCTGGTACAATCACTCGTAAGTTTATTTTATATAAATTTTCGAATTCTGATCCCGTCGCAACCACTTCGTGATCCTTCTCAAATACACATTCGCGGCCTCAGTTCTTTATTAAAAAGTTTATTCCCTTTTTCGCCACTCTTTTAACTGCGAACAGGGTGCACATCAAACCCGGGATGTATAGCACATCATGCATGACTCCAGGTAGCCATTCGTTTTCGACAGACATCTCGATGTTTATTGTGGCCTTCCCTAGAGCGTTAATCCTTTTGCCATTCCCGATTGTGATCATCAATGACTGATGAAATTCGTCGAAGCTGCTGAACAAATCTTTCCGATTAGTCACATGCTCAATTATTCATTCATTCTCACTTCCAGGTCGAACAGAATGCCCACTAAATGCCACCGGATTTCTTCCAGATGCAGTTGACTTTTTCGGACAGTCCTTTGCCAAATGGTGTTTTGATTTGCATGTAAAACAGCCAGGACAGTCCTTACGCCGGTGACCCTTTTTGCCGCAAGTATAACAACCGCTATTTTTCCATTGTTTGCCTTTCTGCCTGGATCCCTCGCCCACTTTTACTTTCGAAAATAAGGCGACTGCTTTGTGAGCTTCATCACTTTCATTTTCACTGTTTCGTTTCGTTAATCGCTGTTCCTCTGTCAACAATCTGGTTGTCAGATTTTCCAGAGTCTTTCTAGTTGAATCTGTGGAGTCCCACGCACTGTGGAAATGATTGAACTCTTGAGGCAAAACCGACAATACTCTCGCTAAAAACATACTTTCCGGTAAAGTACCACCAAGCTTTTTCATCATACTAACTAATAGCTCCAACTTAGATATATGTTCCTCTACAGACCAGGCACCATTCCATTGAAAATCGAAAAACTGCTTCTGTAGTAATGACAGCGATTCTTCAGATTTCTATTCATAGACTGGCTTTAACCACATTGCAGACGCATCCTCGCAGTTCATTAAAAATTGCAGGGGCTTTGCTTCAACAGTTGTTACGAACAATTTTCTAGCAAACCTATCTGCTTTCTGCCATTTCTCCAGTTGTGTGGCAGCAGCACCACCAACTTCTGCATCAGTTTCCGTCGGTTTTTTAAAAGTGCGATCACACACTTCTAACGCACCATTACAGTCCAGCAATGTACGAATTACAAATTGCCACTGTAGCCAATTACTTTGGTCACGGAGCTTCTCTACAGGCACTTTCTCCATATCCATAATAAACTTGGCAGTCCCACAACTGCACACACACAAAGTCCTCGTCTACACCGAATCAAACCGCGAATTACCGCGAACTATAAACGAAACCGGAATATCCGAACTAAGCGCAATCTGGCCACATAACCTGTTAAGGTTTTAAAAATAAAACACTCGGGTGTAACTTAACATTTGTTGTACAAGTTCATTAATAATAGAATATGTCAGTATTAGATGGATGGTTACAAGAGACTGCTTAAAAACTACATAGAATCTAGTATATATCGGCTGTTTATGAGGGTCATAAATCCAGCAACCCCAACATTTGGCAAGAAGCAGCGAGTCCAACACCCTGTCATAAACCCAAGGTTGAGTTTTCTTACAACTAGCGACATAATAAAAACGAAAGTTTCAAAACATCAACACTTACATATAATGTTTTACCTCTTCCAATTTTTTAATTTCAAATAGCAATGACAATCTGTGTCAAATATTTTAATTTGAGATGTTTACTTTTAATAACTACTCTGAGATATACCAGCGTACATAAATCAAGCAAGTAGAGGCACTCATGCCAAATATTGAAACCTGCATAGAGTGCTGCGACTTAGGGGGAATTTCTAAGCTTAACTACCAGATCGCAGAACAAAGTTCCACCAATCAGAGCCAGTTATTGGCTCTGCTACCAATCCTGATGTGGTAAAGTAGTGGCGCTATCTCTTGGAAATATCGGAAAGTACCTCCCAGGATCCATTCAAGATCATTCAAATCGGTATTTTGACATCAAAGGAACCGACGCTGAATGTCTTTACTTGTTTGATTTATGTACGCTGGATATACCCTTATATTAATTTCAAATCAAGGCCTGCTCTGAATTCAAAAATTTAGATTTGGAGTATAGCTCTCAAAACAGAACAAGCCTTTGAGCCACATCTTAAAAAGAAAGTAAAACCATATAGTCCAATAGTAGGGTAGTTTTACCCTGCAAAAGGTCGGGTAATTTTCATTTTTGGAGATGGTTAGGAGATCGTGAAGAAATCGGCTCAAAACGAAACATTGTTGAAATTTTCAATAATCTTCTCCGCTTAACATCACTGCAACTCGGTATTTATCTCCCTTACAAAAAAAAATCAAATAAAATTAGTAAATTACGTTTTCTATAATATTCATAATATCTATTTTTATCTTACAATCCACGTAAAGAGATAATGCGGAAAAACTGGTTGTGAGCGCAATTTTTTCAAGAAGTCGGCACGAGCGGCGCCGGCGGCCCGAACAGTTGCAAAACTTAGAATTTTTATTAGGACCCCGAACTCGTAAACATGCCCAAAAATTGAAACAACGGTCCACATATTACCCCTTTTCTGTGACGTAACAATTTTCCCTCTTTATTTAATTATAAGGAACTAGACGAAAGAAAAAATCTGCAGTTTTTTGGTCAGGTCTGCTTTAAATAGCTCTTATTTTATAACTCTGTCAATGTGATATTCGTCTAAAATGACAGTAAAATAACTCTCAACAACAACAAAGTGACCAAGCCTAAAATCTTATTTTAAGCATTAAGGACTTCTTCAATGAGAAGGAGGAGGAGGAGAAACGACGGATTACATAGGTCAAGAACGTCTTGGTGTGAATAGTGTGCTATTTGGAGCATCTCTTACATTAAGGGTTAGGTATATGTCATATTATTTCTGAAGTCTATCTTTTTGAATTTCACTGACATACGTTTTAAACGCGGTTGTTTTGTTATTTCTGACGTCACAGAAAAAGGGTAATGTGTAGATTTTACCCGACCTTTTGTAGGATAAAGCCTTTTTTGTACCCTTCTACTGGATTAATATTTTGTCATTCATACCTATAGTTAAGTCCGTCCATAAACGCTTTTTGACATTGTATTTTAGTCGAACATGAAGCATATAATTGTGTTTGTTGTAGACCATCAGGATTTTTGAAGTATATACACGTAGAACTTATCTCCATATGAAAAGGATGCTTCCGCAGTATGCTCTCATGAGTGCAGCAGAAATTTTGCTCGTTTTCTCAGGCTTAGAATTGGCATATATGGAAGCTCCAAAGAGTATGACGGCAATAGTGCAACCCTTGTGGCTGCTCACCAATGCGGTTGGACAAATATTCGTGGTCATAATTGAGGTCGTAAACATTTATGACAAAGATGTAAGTAGCACTATCACGTAGAATATGTTGCTTTTAACTAGAGGCTTAACTTTTCTTTCTAAAATATAGGATTCTAAAAAATATTTTAGCACATGCGAGACTAGCTTACATCTTAATAACACAACTTAAACTACTGTATATATTATTATGAGCGAATCCGACCGGTGTTTTCAGTTAAGAATAAATGTTTTCTACAGGAGCTAGATACATTTAATAATATTGATAATTCATAATTTATAAAAGAGTAAATGAGCTACTTAAATTTATTTTAAAAGAGAATTGGTTGAAAATAAACTAAAGTATAGTAAAAGTCAGACGTAATGGCTAAGGAATAAGAAATATTGTTATAACATAAAACCATTTACATACATAAATACCATTATAATATAGTCAATTATAACATAAAAGTCGATGCAACGTGGGGCGAATAATAAAAGGCCAAAGTACATAAAGCAGATCATAAAATAACTTTAACAAAATTAAATGTAAATTTTTACAAAACAGGTTTTAATTAAATAGAGTTAATACGTAATTTAATATACAAATACACAGAAGAACAAGCATTAATAATAGTATATTATATCATGAGGGACTAAAGTGCACCATTTAATCCCGCGAGTGGAGTTTGTTGCCTCGAGGGCGAAGCCCGAGGGCAACAACCACTCAAGGGATTTAGGCACTTTAGTCCCAAGGTATATACGCTACTTTTTGCACTTTTGGGAACATTACCATCAAATATTTCCAAAATTTGGAATCTGTCAATTTGGAAACTGGCAAATACAAATTTTTAATAACTGAATTGCAGCAGGCTCTGGGTGGCCTGAACCAGTTGGCAGTACTGAAATGTCAAATTCGAGATTTGCAGGTTAAGTTTTGCGTCAGTGTGTGTTAAATGACAAACAAAACCTAACCTACTAACATCGTGTGTACATAGATTTACCATAGTTGCGGTATCATTTTTACTTTAATCCCTAGGGATTAAATGAGCTACTTTAGTCCCGGAAGTGTAAAAAAGATAATTCAATAAAGATGGCATACATGCTAATTATAAATAATTGTGGGGTAAAATAAAGAGTTCAATAATTTTGATAAAAGGTTAATTAACTATTTTATTAATCTATACATATATAAAGGAAAGTCACAACCCTGACTAATCAACGCAGAGCCGAAACCACTGGTACTAGAAACTTGCAATTTGGGTGGAAGGTTTGATTTGTTACGTAAGGTAGTGCTAAGAAGGGATTTTTTGAAATTCGACCCCTAAGGGGGTGTAAAGGGGTAAAACGTGTTTTCACGAATTCCTCAATATCTTTTACACCAGATAAGATATCGATTTGGTGTTTGCTTGCAAAGATTATTAATGCAAATACCTAGAAACGTATTTTAGGATTTTGCCCTAATCAACCCCTAAAGGTGCAAATCTGGATTGGGGGTGAATTAAAGAACTCTTCGTATATGCTATGTTTATTGAGTTAGAACATTCTTTTTTAGCATATAGATGTATTTTTAAAATATTTAGAAAGGGGTGTGAGGGAATTGGAAAATTTTAACCCTAAAGGGGTAAAAAAAGGAAAAACTGAAAAGGGGTAGGGGGGTTCAAATTATTAAATTTTTTCGCTGTGAGTTCCATTTCACAACAAAATGAGTTAAAAGGAATTTTTTGAAATTCTACCCCTACGGGGGTGAAAAGGGGTAAAATGTGTTTTTACGAGTTTCTCAATATCTCTTAGACCCAATGTGACAGCCCCTTGGTGTTTAGTTGCAAAGATTGGCAATGCAAATACCTAGAAACGTATTTCAGGATGTTGCCGTAATCAACCCCTAAAGGTGTGAATATGCATTCGGGGTGAATTATAGAACCCTTCGTATCTCCTATGTTTATTGAGTTCGAACGTTATTTGTTGGCATATAGATGTATTCTTATAATTATTAGAAAGTGGTTAAAGATATTTTAAAATTTTACTCCTAAGGGGGTGAAAAGGGGTACACTGTGTTTTCGCGAATTCCTCAATATCTCTTAGACCCGATGATATATTGACTTGGTGTTTACTTGCACAGGTATCCAATAGAAGTGTCTAAAAACATACTTTACGATCTTGCCCTAATCAACCCCTAAAAGTGCAAATCTAGATTCAGGATGAATTAAATATCCTTTCGTATCTCCTATATTTATTGAGCTAGAGCATTCTTTTTTGGCATATAGATGTATTCTTAAAATATTTAAAAAGCGGTTTAAGGGAATTTAAAATTTTACTCCTAAGGGGGTGGAAAGGGGTAAACTGTGTTTTCACAAATTCTTAAATATCTCTTAAACCCTATAAGATATCGACTTGGCGTTTGATTGCATATGTATCCAATATAAGTGTTTAAAATACATTTCATAATTTTGCGATAATCAACCCCTAAAAGTGCAACTCTACATTCGGGGGGAATTAAAAAACCCTTCGTATCTCCTATGTTTATTGAGCTAGAGTTTTCCTTTTTGGCATATAGATGTATTCTTAAAATATTTAGAAAGCGGTTTAAGGGAATTTAAAATTTTACTCCTAAGGGGGTGGAAAGGGGTAAACTGTGTTTTCACAAATTCTTAAATATCTCTTAAACCCTATAAGATATCGATTTGGCGTTTGGTTGCATAGGTATTCAATATAAGTGTTTAAAATACATTTCATAATTTTGCCCTAATCAACCCCTAAAAGTGCAACTCTACATTCGAGGGGAATTAAAAAACCCTTCGTATCTCCTATGTTTATTGAGCTAGAATTTTCCTTTTTGGCATGTAGATGTATTCTTAAAATATTTAAAGAGCGGTTTAAGGGGACTTAAATATTTATTCCTGAGAGGGTAAAAGGGGTAAACCGTGTTTTTATGAATTCTTCAATAACTCTTAAACCCGATAAGATATAGGCTTGGTGTTTGCTCGCATAGGTATCCAAGTGTCTAAAAACACATTTCAGGATTTTCCCCTAATCAACTTCTAAAGGTGCAAATCTGGATTCGGGTTGAATTAAAGAACCCTTCTTATCTCCTATGTTTATTGAGTTAGACCATTTTTTTGGCATATAGATGTATTCTTAAAATATTTAGAAAGTGGTTTAATGGATTTTAAAATTACCCCTAAAGCGGTAAAAGGGAAAACTGAAAAGGCGTAGGGAGTTATATTTATTAATTATTTTTCGCTGTGGGTTTATTTCAGGGTAATATGGGCTGAAAAAATTTTTCAAAAATCTACCCGTAGAGGGTGAAAAAGGAGTAAACTGAGTTTTTACGAATTACTCAATATCTCTTAGAATAAATAGGAGGCCGCCCGAAATTCCACCAATTTATGAATACAACATTTAGTTTGTATATATATATTTTAATTTTATCTCACTGTTATATTAAAACTATAGTTTTATCAAATACAAGGGGAATGACAATTACGTACACATTTCCAGGGGGTATGTAAAGCATAAAATAGTTGCGGACGCCTTTTTTGGAAGAATTCTGTGTCCTTTTTACCTAGAATATTGTTTTGCGGCGTTTGTTAGTTTAGCGTATTGAGTGAAGGATAGGGGTGCGCCCTGGAATTCATTTGAGATTTAGAAGAAAAAATATTTGTAGCCCGTACGAAGAACGGGCATCTTGCTAGTTAGTTATAAATAATAGTACTTAGATATTATTAATTAAATAAAATGAATGATAAACGAGTAACGCGCAAAACTAGATGAGGGGAGGAACAGCAGGAAATGGAAGCGGTAGCGATTGTAGTTGAGGTAGAATTGGAAAAAGAACAGCAAGAGCTTGGTGTGCAAGGAGATCAGGTAAGAGATCAAGAGGAGCATACAGTAAAGAATGACAGCATGGGACAGTTGATGGAAAAGATGTTCCAGTCAATGCAAGAAACTAAGAGAGATTTACAACAATCAATTCAGAAGGATACAGAAGAAAGGGAAAGAAGATTGCAAGCATCAATTCAGAAGGATACAGAAGAAAGGGAGAATAGATTGCAGAATTCAATACAAAATACCGTTGAGAAATTGACGCAGGAAAACAGAAAAGTTGCAGCAGAAAGGGAAACAAGGTTGCAAGATTCAATCCAGAAACATTTACAAGACACTACAGAGAAATTAAAACAAGAGCAAAAAGTACATGCAGAGAAGATAAAAGAATCCTTGAACAAGTTAAGAGAAGAATTTAATAAAACACAAATAGCGAACAAACAAGAACTGCAATCAGAAATTAACAATATTTATTTGAAGTTTTATAAAGAGGAAGTTAAGAATGAAGAGAAGATGGTAGTAGTAGTAGTAGTAGTAGCATTTGTGGGGAGACTACTGTCAAGCAAGTAGGCCTTTATAGGCCCGTTTTGCCAACCCCGTGGACAAGGTCTAGGCATGCAGAGTACCAGGTACCTTAGTCATACTTAGAGTTTTGCCGAGGAGTTCCAACCCTAGCAAGGAATCTCTTACATGCTACACATCGTAGTAACATGGGACCCACGGCTTTACATCACTTCCGAATGATGGCATTCTGTAGAGATTTTCATCCGCATTTTTTATTATTTAGAAAACCTCACCGGGATTGAACTCTCAACCCTTAGATCAGTAGTCAGAATGCTAAACCACTAAGGCAAGAAGAAAATAAATAACTAGAGGAAACTTTAAATCAAACAATGGGAGAAAAGTTAAATAAGAATAAGGAAGAGATTGAGGGAAAATTAGAAGAAATAAAATGAACTATGGAAGACCGAATAAGAACACATACAGAGTGTATAGATGTGTATTGATTTAATGGAAAGGAAGGCAGAGGAAAATAATGTGGTAATGCAGGGAGAAATTTCAAAGAATGAAAGGAATATTAATTTATTAACAGACAAAAATTCAACAAAATTTAAGGGGGTAGAAGAGCGGTTAAGAATGGTGCAAAGTGGTTTTGTAAATCTAAGTAGTAACCAAGAAATAAACATGGAAATGCAAGCAGAAAAGTTGCCGATTTTTTAAGGAAGAATAGGAGAGCAACGAATGCCTCATTTGGCAAAACTGTAAGTAGTTGCAAATCATAAATATGACCCTAAAGAATAATGCGGATGTGTGGTACAGTATAATAAAAATAAAATATAATAGTTACGATGCATTTAGAAAATTATTTATGGAACAATATTGGAGTAACGCACATCAAGCCCAAGTAAGAACAGTTTTTTTTTAATTTGAATAAAATCAGCTCAGCATTTATATATGCTATACATGATTGCGTTACATGAATCTAATAATGTCTTTGGTGTAGCATGTTTAGGTTAGTGTTAATCTCCTCTTAAGTTAATAGTTAAATGAATAAAGAATAGTTGCCTAGGTTAAGTCGACCAGGTAGTGCGGGAGTTTTCTTTTTAGTCTATGATGGATGTTCTTTTGTCCAAGGTTGTAGTACACTGCACTTTTACACTTTTTAATATTTTCAAAAAACTTAGTACACTGTTTATTTATAAATTCTGATATAGTTGGTATTTTTAATTCTCAATGTATTTGTTCGTTACGTACAAACCATGGGGCGTTCACTGCAATACGACAAATTTTATTTTGGACGACTTGGATCTACCTTAGGGGCGTTTCTGATGCATTACTCCATACTGGACACGCGTAGGTTAAAACAGGCCTTATGATTGATTTGTAAATCCCACTTCTTGTGGGGTACGTTAGTTACCGTAAGCTTATTGTTTTCGCTTCTTTTCAGAGATCTTACTATTTTCCAGGCTTCTGAACATCTAGCTCCACCTAGGAATTGCTCTACGTATTCACATTGTTTTTCCCAGGAGGTATTCTTGCGGTTGGCAATCTCTTGCTTTACTTCTTTATTTAACTTATCGTACTTATATTCGTGTCTTTAGTCTGGCGAAATTGAAGATATATAATTGCTTTTCCATCTGAATCTTGGTCTCTAAATCCTTGTTTCACCAGTAGGGGTTTGTTTCTCGTTGACATTTTCCTAGAGCTTCTTCTGCAGCAGCTTTCATTTAACTTTTGATACGCTGGTATTCGTCTTCAGTTATTCTGTGCTGTACTGTTAGTTTTGTCTAATTTCGTTGCGTATAAATACCTAGTACTTTCATTTTGCAGACTCTCTAAGATGTATCTTGTGTGTCATCTATTGCGTATAGACGAATCGTTTACGGGTGTGTTTGCATTTCCATTGATATATGGTACATATATTTTTGATACAACTAATTAATGGTTACTACCACACACTGCTCCACGTTTTACAATGATATCTTGTACTTTTATAGTGGGCTGTTCTTTTGTGATGATGTAATCAATTATAGACATCAGTCCTTGAGAGTGTCATGTGTATGTCTCTATGTTGAAAGACGCTGTTCGTTATTTTTAGTTTATGTTCTGTACATATGTCAATTAAATTTTTCCCATTGCCGTTAATAACATCTTCTCCATATGGGCCCACGACCTTGCTATTATTCTGTCTACCTACGTTTGGCTCAAAAATGCTGACCATTTTTATGTTTTGACTTCTTATTTGTACTGTCAGTTTAATGATATGTTGGCTTCCCAAGTTACAATCATGTTTCTTAAGTTCTTATTAATTAGTATTGACACACCACTCCTGGCTCTTTCATGTTTTTCGACTCCACTAAAAAAATTAATGAAATTATTAGAGTAAACGCATCCTTTCTTCTTTGTTTCAGATACAATGACTACGTCCAATTTCCTTTGTGTTAGTTCAGTAAGAACCTCCTGTTGTTTAGTCCTGAGGCCTTGAATATTCCACGATCCAATATTCAGTGTCCATTTTCTTTACGATTTTCGTCTTTGATCAAATCCGTCCTTATTCCGAGGTTTCTAGCTGGGTAGTTTTGCCATTCTTTATTGTTTTTCTACGCGAGCGAGGGGCAGACCCGCTGCGCAACCCCCTTTTCGGAGGATCATTATTTTTTATCGAGGTTTATTCCTCTACGCTAGGGTCCATGGTGTCGCTCAGCACTAAAGTATTTTTGCAAGAGCGCTTTTGAGTCGTAGATTTGATATTCGCGAGTTGAAATATTTTCGATTTTAACTCTTGCAATAATAAGTTAATAAAACTGAAAACCCAACCTCTACTTTATGTGTAATTGATCTACATTTTGACGGCAGCTAAATTAGTGGCAAATTGATTTTAAATCAGTGCACCAATAATTACGAGTGCATTATTCGTTATTCAGCAGCTCACTTACAACAACTGTTCAACATCCTACGACCTCTGGTTTCAATGCATCGGTCTGATCTGGAATATATAAGGGTTTTGTTGTATAAAAGCACATACAGCGAGCACTTCTCTAACAATTCCTCTTCTGTAGCTATAGGAGTTTCACAATTCATAAAGTAAAGTCTTTACGTAACCCCCAAGAAAAAGATCTAGAGGAGTTAAGCTTGGACTGGGCATCCGATCCATCGCCGGCGAAAATGTCGGTTTAGTTACTAGTTTACATTCACGGAAAAACTTCCAAAGGTTTAAGAAGAACATGTTGCAAAAATTGCAAATAAATGTAGCCATTTAAGCAAAGTGGAAGTACGTACGGTTCATTTAAACAATTTTCCACGCTATTAGCTTAGACATTAATGACAAATTGATGTTGATTTTGCCTAATGTAGACGGTGGGAGGATTGTGGTGGTCCAATATGTAGCTATTCTGATGATTAAAGAAACCGTCTCTAGTAAAACATTCTGCATCTGTAGATAAGATGATGAAACCAAAATCCGATTCTATTGCAAGATTTGGCAAAAAAACATTGGCAGAAACGTACTCTAGGTTTATAGTCTGATATTCCCAACGCTTGCACTTTTTGGACACGATAAGGGTGCAATAGCTGTTCGTGCATAACACGCAATACTTTTTCATCCAATGGACTGCGGGAAAATTTTGCCTGCCCATAGATTCGAACCGAGGACTCACTTATTGCAAGCCTGGCGCCCTTGCCACTGCGCCACGCGGTAATAATTTTCATAAGAATATGGCGCAAATTTAATAAAAACCACCACATTGACTGACATTTTTTAATTGCATTGATATTGTGCTCTCCTGCGCTGAAGTCAGTTATGATAGAGTCCTTACATCGACTTCTTATGCGAGATAAAGCATTTAATTACGCTAGAATTTATGCGCACTACCTATTTCACGTAAACCTAAATCTTTAAACTAGAGAGTGAGTTTTTAAATGCTTTTTTTAATTTTTTGTAATAATTACTGGAAAATTTCAAAGATCATAAAAATATTGAAAGGGAGGTTTTATAAGATGGCCAGCGCGAGTCCAAACTTAACATTTCTAGACATCTCAACTAGCCCGCATCAAATCTACCACACAAAAGCGCTCTTGAGCCAAAACGGTCCATTTTCGGAAATGGGTATATATGCAAAACGTTTGTTTCAACATCCCCTATAACCTCCTTAAGTTTGGCATCATGTTTTTGAAACACCCTTTATATGCAGTTTCACATTATAAGAGAAACCTAGTCGTATGTAGGTTGCATTGAAGTCGATTTGACGTATTTGTCCTTTTTCTTGGCTTGGTACCTTTGACTTTTCCTTGAAGAATCAACCGCTCTATGTTAGTGCTGCGTCTTTTGGTTAGGTGGCCAAAGTATGTCATTATTTTCGAGGGTAAATCACAATTAGTGGATATATTTTTGACGAATATTTTGCCATTTCCATATGAATTATTGCTTTTAAATTACACAAAACAAAATCATATCAAAAATGTCACGAGCCGAAGGCCTTTAATGATTTTGATGAGTGAAAATTGCAATAATTTCTATGCAAATGGAAAAATATTTGTCAAAAATATATCCACTTCAAATGGCATTTGGGACGACTATTTAACAATATTAATACATAACGATTAATTTTATTGAAAAAAAAATAATCTAATAATATAATTATTCATTCTCGATTAAATTTAGCAATACGTCCAAAACCCAACATTCTAAAATTTTTAACTCAAGCCAAACTTTATTTACACTGTTTGTTGATGTTTATTTTTACGTAACTTAACATCACTCAAGACAGAACATCGTTGCTAAGCAATATTTCGCAACAAGGCTACTTAGGAATAGGTACATTGCTTTTTGAATATTTTGCATGGTGCCCTACTCAATGATATACTGTTCCTATTGGTTTTATGTGATATGATTGGCTTATATATTATAGTGTTGAATAGTCGCATATATGTAAGGACAATTTTTGAATTTAGCGCTTTTTTGCATCTGTATTTTAGATTAGGCCCAACTTGGTAGTTTAGCTATGTTTTACAACTCAATCGCGTTCATTTTCAATACTGGCATCTTCCGGCTCATTTCATCATTGAGCAATGTCGATGTAAATGCCGCATGAATGACGTTTTACTCATAATTGCTTTTTAGCTGAAGAGTGTTCGCCGTTTCATACAGGCATTGACTTTTTTGTCACTTTGGGGGCGGAATGTGGTTACTTCATATGTAGTAATTTTAAAACGCACAATGTGCAGTAAAGTGGTCATTTATATGACGTAACGTTCAAGCGTTTGAACTGTTGTTACCACCATTAAGTCAGTTTTGATTATTTGTCGTCAATTTTTAATGTCTGTAATTAGTTTAATCGTTGTTTGCTGACAAGTTGTTACCGTTTTTGAGACAGTTAGATTGTTTGCGGTCAAGTTTACCGCAGGGCTATAGCTTGGGGGCCCTAGGGCAACAAATAATTATGGGGCCCCCACATTATCTTTCCCATTACCTCTACACCACTTTCATTTAGTAAGCCTTTTTAATACGGTTACTATTTGGTGTTTTTTTCTGTTAAGATAGAAGAATGGGAATTTAAAACATACAAAACACATATTTACTTATTACATTGAGTTTAATATAAAACTGTATGTAATGTTTAAACAGGCTAAGTTTGGTTCAAGACTTTTTTAAGACAATTTCGTAAAAAAAACTTCCTCCGTCTTCGGGGGCCCCTATGTTCGGGGCCCCCCGGCTGCCCCGGTGTTAGCTACGGCCCTGGTTTACCGCTTGTATTTAGATTAAACGTTGCTAAATTTAACCACACTAACCTTTGTCGAGTATTTCATTTAATGTTGATTGTTCACATACATATTTATACTTTGATATCGTTCATTTTCAATTAGTTGTGTTTTTCTTTAGTAAATTTATGACGCTTGCATGTGTATTTTGTGATGATTTTCCTCTGTAAATGGATTCAGATAGCAAGCAAGCAAAATAAATCCAACGCAGCTGTACGTGGACCGTTGCCCGAGTGCTGGCAAGGTGGCATCATAGAGGATGAATCACCGCTTCCACTTTCTCGGTGAGCTCACCTATGTTTTTCTCGATTTAGTAAAGTGGTGGCTTGTGGCATTTAACATCTTTATTTCGTTTACGGGGTCGTTGCCCTAATTAAGGTCGTAATACACCTCCCCTTCCCATTTGAGTCTCAGTGGGCAAATTTTGTTACAGCTCATCGTAACTTGATTGGGACAACCGATCCGAGAAATTTCCGATTTGTTTAGTTGTATCGGATAACTAACAGAAAATCGAATCTAACCCAATTAAATTCAACACTACTGAAAAGGAAGACAGTGTGGAAGAAGCCTGGTCGAAAATTTCATTTAACATCAATCAAGCAGCATATGAAGCCTTGGGCAACAGAAAAATTAACCTAAATGCCAAGAAAAACGACAAGCCTTGGTTTACAGAAGAAATAAAGAGACTAGCACAAGAAAAAAGAAAGACCTACTTACAATACATCAATAACAGAAGAACAGAAGAGCACAGAAATTATGTCGAAATAAGAAACAGAACAAATGCCCAAATCCGACAACATAAAAAGGATTACTGGACCAAATTTACAAATGACATGGAACATGATCTTTATGGGGCCCAACACAAGATCTGGGGTATGCTTAAACGCCGAATACAAGACATCAATGAATACTCACAAACACAGGCAATAGAAGAAGGCACATGGGGAACATACTTTAAGAACTTATACGAGAAAGACTCTACAACGGCAGAAGATCAAAACGCACAAAACGAAATAGCCACTGTAACACTAACGATAGAACAAATCACTAAAACCACAAGAAAACTAAAAAATCGAAAAACACCGGAACCAGATCAAATTCAAAACCAACTTCTCAAATATGGAGGAAACGATTTAAGCATCGAATTGAGAAAGCTGTTCCAACTAATACTGAATAAGTGCACCACACCGAAAGATTGGAAATCAAGCATAACGATACCCATATTTAAGAAGGGAGATAAGAAAAACCTCAATAATTACAGAGGGATCACGCTGCTTAGTTCCGTTATGAAACTATTTACAAACATATTAAAATCGCTCATTACTGATACCGTAGAATTAAGCGAAGAACAACAAGGATTCCGGAACAATAGAAGTACAATCGACGCAATATTTACCATACGTCAAATAGTCGAAAAATCCATCGAGTATAACAAGCCGGCTTTCATGTGCTTCATCGATCTAACCAAGGCGTTTGACCGAATAAAAGTAAATGACGTTCTAGGAATACTAGAAGAAAAACATGTGCCCAGAGAAATAATATGCGTCATAAAACAATTAAACACACACACTAAGACACGCATACGAATCAACAACAGATTAACTGAATAAATCGATGTACCAACCGGAATCAGGCAAGGAGGTTCCTTGAGCCCGTTGCTCTTTAACGTAGTGATGGACAAAATTATAGAGAAGGTAAAAAGAACTATCAATGGATATAAAATGGGAAACCAAGAAATAAAACTGATATGCTATGCAGACGACGCCGCGATTATTGCTGAAAATGAAGATGGCCTACAGAGGCTACTGCACACTTTCTATCTAACAGCTCAATCCTACAATCTGGAGATATCTGCGGAAAAAACCAAATCGTTAGTAATATCTAAAGAACCTAGAAGATGTAAACTGGTAATCAACGAGAAAGCCATAGAACAAGTAATGTGTTTCAAATACCTAGGAGTGGAAATCTCAACCGATAGAAACCTAAATACAGAGGTTAAATCGCAAATCAATAGAGCCGCAAGGGTGTCCGGGTGCCTGACGGAAATAATCTGGACAAACAAAAACATGAACATCGAATCAAAGGTCAGGATATATAAAACGTGCATCCGCCCCATAATGACTTACGCCGCAGAGACAAGGGCAGACACCACCTATACCAAACGAGTACTCCGCACCACGGAAATGAAGATTCTAAGATCCATAGCAGGACACACACTCTACGATAGGATACGTAACGAAAACATAAGGCAGACGTGCAACGTCCAAGACGTTGTTAGATGGACGAGAAGACGACGTAGAGAGTGGAATCACCACGTAACAAGAATGCCCAACGACAGACTGCCCAAAATGGCGAGAGACGGCAAACCTAGAACAACACGCCTACCCGGAAGGCCACCAAAACGCTGGATGGATAGCTGGGCTTCTGGATCACAAGAGCAACCGGGATAATTATTGGAGCAAACAGGTCTCAGACCTATTACAAGAAGAAGAAGAAGAAGAAGAAGGATAACTAACGGTTGCGTATTTTGAATGTCAAATTCATATAGTAACGACGATTTCGTGCTGTAACATATATTCTACTGGAAATGCGATTGGAGCTTTTATTTTCGTTCAGTACAGATACGTTCGCTATCTGTGCTGTCCAGCAGCAGCAGCAGCAGACGCCTCCAACACCGCATTTCAGAGGCATGTATCCGTCTTTTTCAGCTGATTTAATAGTTTTAGTTTCGGAGTCATACGTCATAACTGAAGAAACCAACGTCTCTACAACTGTTTTCTCTGTGTTAATTGTAATTTGCTTGTCTTTCCAAAGTTTTTGTAATTTAGTCATAACGTTCCGGCTCATCTGAATTCGTTTTCTGATTTCTGGTTTGCAGTTGCCTTAATTACTTATCAGAAACACCATAAATATGAAACTGCTGACAACTCTAAAGTCCTCTATTACTCTCAGATTCTGTAAGATTACGTATCTGACGATCGACAATCATTATTTTTGTTTTATTGTTGGTTATTTTCTTCTGTATTTCTATTTCTTCCATTTCTGCGTTTGATAGGATCGTTGTGTCGTCCGCCTATCGTAGATTAGTCATTCTGACCACTGGTACTAGAAAATTTTAATTTGGGTGGAAGGTTCAGTTTATTACGTAAGGTCGTGATAAGAAGAGATTTTTTGAAATTCGACTTCTAAGGGGGTGAAAAGGGGTAAAATATGTTTTCACGAATTCCTCAATATCTCTTACACCCGATAAGATATCGATTTAATATTTACTTTCAAAGGTCATCAATGCAACTATCTAGAAACGTATTTTAGGATTTTGGCCTAATCTATAGATGTATTTTTAAAATATTTAGAAAGGGGTGTACAAAAATTTAAAAACTTTAACCCTAAAGGGGTACAAGGAGAAAAAACTGAAAAGGAGCAGGGGTTACAATTATTAATGTTCTTCGCTGTGAGTTTCATTTCACAATAAAATGTGTTAAAAGGGATTTTTTTGAAATTTCACCGCTACGGGTGTGAAAAGATGTAAAATGTGTTTTTTCGGGTCCCTCAATATCTCTTAGACCCGATGAGATAGCGATTTTTTGTTTACCTGCAAACATTATCAATGCAAATACCTAGAAACGTATTTTAGGATTTTGCCCTAATCAATCCTTAAAGGTACAAATCTGGATTCGAAATGAATTAAAGAACTCTTCGTATCTCCTATGTTTATTGAGCTAGAACATTCTTTTTTGGCATATAGCCGGGGTCGGTAGCTCAGTGGTATGCATCCTGACTACTGATCTAAGGGTCGCGAGTTCGATTCAGGGTCCCGGTGAGGTTTTCAAAAATAAAAAAAATGCAGATGAAAGCTTCTACAGAATGCCATTATTCGGAAGTGATGTAAAGCCGTGGGTCCCATGTTACTACGATGTGTAGCATGTAAAAGATCCCTTGCTAGGGTTAGAACTCCTTACTGCCGATCTTATAAAGGCCGCTAATCTGACGTTAACTTTAATTCGCTGTTAAAATATACAAAAGCGCATCAAAACGTCAGTGCTTGTGACATTTTATTCATTAGTAAACAAATTTTGATGCGCTTTTGTTTATTTTAACAGCGAATTAAAGTTAACATCAGATTAGTGGCCTTTATAAGACTGGCTGTTAGTCTCGGAAAAATTCTAAGTAGGACTTTGACGATATGACTAAAGCAGTCGGTGTCTAAGGTACCTGGTACTCTGCATGCCTAGACCTTGTCCATTAACAAACAAACAAACAAACAAAGATGTATTTTTAAAATGTTTTCAAATGCGTCTCAAAGTTTTTTAAATAGTACCCCTATAGGGGTAAAAAAGAGGCAAACACTAAAAAGGGGTAAGGGGTTTAAATTATTGATTTTTTAAGGGTGCATTTTACACTAAAATGAGGTAGAAAAGGTTTTTAGAAATTTCACCAACAAGGGGATGAAACGGGTATTCCGCTATAAAAGATAAAGCACTAACTCAACAACGCGGATCCGTAGTAATCCGTGGTACTAGAAACTTGAAATTTGGCAAGAAGAGTCCTTTAGTTACGTAGCGAAGTGCTAGGAAAGGAGTTTATGATATTCTACCCCTAAAGGGAAGGACAGAGGTAAAATGTCTTTTCACTAGGGATGGGCATAATCGGATGATTTCAATAATCGGAATGTTCCATTTCGGAATGTTTATAAAATCGGAATATCATCCGATTATTTTACATTCTGTAAATGCAAGCAAGGGAAAACGAACGAAACAACAACGAGCGGAAGGAAGATGAAGTGCGTGCAAATTTGCGATGAGAACACTCGCCGTCGCGCGGTAAGCCTTTATCTGCGTTGACATCTATTGTTTGGATTTGCAGGACGGCCAGTAAAACAATTTATGAGTTTGAGTCGCACAGTGGGATATAAGAGGAAATAAAATATTTTTTCAAATTATTACAGTAGTTACCTTAATAAACTTTCGGAAAATGGTAGTGATATTTTAAAGTTTAATGGCACATAAAGTACATAATAGATAGTATAAAACAATACATGTATTTGAAGTCTGTAAGGTGTACTATCTAATAATTAATCTATGAAATACCACTGCCATTAGTGCCTTTCACGTATCATACACGTGCGCAAACGGCGCGGCAGGTCGGCATTCGCCAACCAGCATATAGCAGTCAAGCGAGTCAACACAACAGTCCGTATTCCGTTCAGTTCAAATTGGCATTTCGTTTTCTCATTTTGTATACCGAATAGTAAAATAATCGAATTCCGAAAGTTCCGAATTTTGTGCACCGAACAGTAAAATAATCGAATTCCGAAAAGTTCCGAAACGTTCCGAAATAATCGGAACCTTCCGATTGTTTGAACAATCGGAAACTTTCCGATTATTCATTCCGGATAGGCCCATCACTACTTTTCACGAATTACTCAATATCTCTTATCGATTTGGTTTTTACTTAGAAAGGTTACCTGTACAAGTTCCTAAAAACGTAATTCAGGATTGTGCACAGATCAACTTCTAAAGGTGGGAATTTGGATTTAGGGGTGAATGATAGAACCTTTAGTATTTCCTGTAGTTCCTGATTACAATGGTTTTTGGGCATATGTGTGTTTTTTTAATCTTTAAAAAGTGGTTTACAGTTTTTATTCTAAATTTCATTGTGAAAAGAGTAAAAATGGGGTAAAAGTAAAAAGAAGTTAAAAAGGAGGTTAAAGTTATTGATTTTTTCCGTGTGTCTAGTTTAGAATAAAATAGAAGGATTTCCGAAATTCCACCTCCAAGTGGTGGAAACTGGTAGGTTGCTACAATTTATGAATAGAACATTTAATAAGTACATGTATTATTTTTATTCTCATTGTTATACTAAACCTATAGTTTTATCAATCGATACAAGGAGAACGACAATTACATACACATTTCCAGGGGATACGTGAAGCATAAAAGGGTTATGGACAATTTTTTTCGGAAGAATATTGTGTCCTTTTTACCTACAATATTGTTTTGCAGCGTTTGTTAGTTTAGCGTATTGAGTGAGGGAGGAGGGGGCATTCTAGAATTCGTTTAAGATTTAGAAGAAAAAACATTTGTAATCCGTACGAAGAACGGGTATCTTGCTAGTAGTTAATAAATCACACGTATAGCGGTATGTTATGTTTATGTATTATGCTTTTTCTATTAATTATCTAATGTTCAACATTTGCTCGCGAGTTCCTTTTCTCTTTACAAACATTATTTCTTCTTCGGAGATTTGCCAGGCTAAGTACCTTTTTAGCCTTTCGTTAATTATGTGGAGCATGATTTATTGGTATGGAATATTAATGGGATTTGGTTTAAAATAGCTATTTAAGTAACAAGGACTGTAAGGGCCTATTAACATTTGAGGTAGGCAAGTACAAGCCAAGGCGGGATACAGTGCGACACATTACTTAAAATATGAGCCATAAAGTGAGGAATTCAAAAACGGAAGTAGACGATGCAATCAAGAACTCCATCAGGGACACTATATATAAAATGTATGTAGCTATAGAATTTGTAACCATAGAAAGCCTAAAGAAACGCTTGGTTGAAGAATCTGGAGATTTTTCACATTCAGTTTCTTCCCAAAATAGATGGTGCAAGGAAATAGGCTTCAAATTGCAAAAATCAAGCAATAGCTTCTATCTTATGGAACAACCAAATATTCAACTTAAGAGAACCAACTTTCTGCGAGAGTAAAATAAAAAATCAATTTTACTGAAAATGCAGTGAAATACGAAATTTGGTCGATTGTAGTACCGAATAAATCTACTTAAAAAAATATCACCTAGATGAATATGTTAAACAATTTGGTCATTATAAGACTGCCTCCTTACCATGCTCATTATAATGCGATAGAAATGGTTTGGTCAGCTTACAAACAAAGATACGACAATCTAATTGCAAATACGCATTCAACTCCAAGTGAAATTGTTGAAACTTAGGAATAAGGTGATGAACAAAATTACAGTCGAAAAATGGGAAAAATATGTTGAGCATAGGAAGAGCTCGAAAAACAATCGTGTTAATTGGAAAACATTGTGATGCATCAGTTATAGAACCTTTTATAATCAATATAGGTGATGAGAAGGACCATGATGATGATGACGATGATGATGATGATTTTAATTCTGACGAGTTATAACCCTGCGTGTTTGTGTTTGTTTAAAAAAAAATAATGTTTTTCTACTCATGACAGTGAAATCAGTCATTTTGACATTGATTCCGGTGGTTGAAGTTGCATTTCAACCACTAGAGATTGAAATGCTCGGACTACCGGGATTCCAAACTTCAATTGATGACAAGAGAAATGTCACTTTATGTTTAATTTTCTCTTAAGTGCATTAATTTGTTAAAATGAGTGAAAATTCGTAGAAAAAATAGTATATGTAACTCGTGGCTGATAAAATTTCAACGTCTCGAGTTACTTTTTTCAACTCGCTTCGCTCGTAGAAAAAAAAACACTCTCAACGTTGAAATTTTATTTCAACCACTTGTCCCATAATATACTATTCTTGTCCAATGTTCATTTATTTTAGTTAGATGCCTATTCTATATTTGGTATGATTGTTTAGGTTATGTTTAATCATTCCAAGTGTTGAAATGAAAGCTTGCAAATAGGAGACCATGTCTTAATATCTGTAAAAATAATAACTACCTAATGAGTAAAGTTCAGGGGTAAAAATTTATATTTTAAGTAATTGTTCGTTTTAAATCTGAATAAGGTTTAGTAGTTTGTTCATATTGCATTTATTAGGAAAATAACAGAATATGCATGATCAGAAATTGACACATTGACTGAAAATTTTGCAATACGCAGCAGGCTTTTAATGTAGCAGCCGACATATCTTTATTATATTTACATTTTATGACACGTTATGTTTTCTTTACATGTAAAATCAGATTAATTTCATATAAGAGAAAAAAATCCGTAGCAACCTTGTTTTAGAAATTAGCAGAAGTCGCGATAACCTACAAAACGAAATGTCATCTATTACACTAAAATTGCATTTTTAAGAATCGACATACGTAAAATCTCTAGATTATCACGTGACTCCAAATGGGTATAAATATGACTATTCAACACTATAACATATAAGCCAATCACATTGCAGACATTTGCTTTTTTCAACCAATAACAGCAGTATATCACTGAATATTGGGCACCATGCAAAATATTCACAAAACAATGTACGTACTCAAAAAATAAATAGCCTTGTTGCGAAGTATCGCTTAGCAACGATGTTCTGTCCTTAGTGATAACGCTAGGTTACGTAACACTAAACCCCAACAAACTGTGTGGCTTGTTTTAAAAATTTTAAAATGCTGTGTTTTGGAAGTATTCCGCTGAATTTAATTGAGAATGAATAATTATATTAATTGTTGGATTATTTTTCAATAAAGTTAATCGTTATGTATTAATATAGTTAAATAGTCGTCCCAAATACCACTTGAAGTGGATATATTTTTTTTAAATATTTTGCCATTTCCATAGAAATTATTGCAAATTTCACTCAACAAAATCACATTTAAATGTCACTCGCCTTCGGCTCGTGACATTTTTGATGTGATTTTGTATCGTGAAATTTAAACGCAATAATTTACATGGAAACGACAAAATATTTGTCAAAAATATATCCACTGCTTGTGGTATTACCCTTGACTATTCAACGCTATAATATAGAAGCCAATCATATTGCAGAGATTTGCTTCTTTCAACCAATAGGGACAGTATATCACTGAATATTGGGCACCATGCAAAATATTAACAGAACAATGTACCTACTCAAAAACTAAGTAGCCTTATTGCGAAATATCGCTTAGCAACGATGTTCTGTCCTTAGTGATATCGCTAGGTTACTTAAAACTAAACACCAACAAACTATTTAAACAAAGTTTGGCTTGCGTTAAAAATTTTAAAATTATATTTTTTGGAAGTTTTCCGCTAAATTTAATTGAGAATGAATAATTATGTTAATTGTTGGATTATTTTTCACTAAAGTGAATAGTTATGTATTAATATTGTTAAATAGTCGTTCCAAATACCACTCGAAGTAAATATATATTTTTTTTAAATATTTTGCCATTTCCATAGAAATTATTGCAAATTTCACTCAACAAATTACATTTAAATTTTTAATGTGATTTTGTATAGTGAAATTTAAACGCAATAATTTACATGGAAACGACAAAATATTTGTCAAAAATATATCCACTGCTTGTGGTATTACCCTTGACTATATACCGATGGGGCCACAATTATATATCGGGTGTTCATAAACAGTCGTCATCCTAGTTGCTTTGAAAAACAAAATGTTATATCTTTGATTAATTCGAGCAACACAATGAAAAGTCATTGAGTACTGACATAGCGCATTTTTTTCTCAATTTTAATAGACATACGTTTCTGAAGTCAAAACCTACTGCGATGACGACTATTTATGAACACCCGTTAGTACAGGGAGATCAATAAAAAAACCAATTAGGGTAGGCTGTGATATGTGTTATATGTTTGGCAGTACTGAAGTGTATTGTCAGTCTATGTCAAATTCGAGATTAGTAGGTTAGGTTTTGTTTGCTCTTTGACACAAGCTGTAGCAAAACTTAACCTGCAAATCTCGAATTTGACATAGACTGACAATACACTTCAGTACTGCCAAACGTATGACACATATCACAGCCTGCCCTAATTGGTTGTTTATTGATCTCTCGTTATAGCAGCAATAAGATAACATGAACAAGAAAATAACACGTATTGCTTGAGTAAGAAAGAGATAAACATAGTAGCAAATATTCGAGCAGGCCTGACGCTTATTTTAATTATGACAGATGTCAACCAAGCATGAATACTAAAATATTTTTTTCGTATGGCCATCTCTTTCTTACTCAAGCATTATATTTTGTTGTTCATGTTATCTCATTGCTGTTATACCGATGGGGCCACAATTATATACCGGGTGGCCATAAACATCTGCCATCCCGGTAGCCATGGAATTAGCTACTTATAAATGTTGGTTAGTACAGACAGATCAATAAAAAACCAATTAGGGCAGGCTGTGATATGTGTTATACGTTTGGCAGTACTGAAGTGTATTGTCAGTCTATGTCAAATTCGAGATTAGTAGGTTAGGTTTTGTTTGTTGTTTGACACAGACTGACGTAAAACTTAACCTGGAAATCTTGAATTTGACATAGACTGACAATACACTTCAGTACTGCCAAACGTATAACACATATCACAGCCTGCCCTAATTGGTTTTTTTATTGATTTGTCTGTGTTATATATATTTCAATTATAATAAGTATTGGTATGAAATGTAATAAAATGCAAATAAGAGGAGGGGAATATGCCCCAGATTCTGCAGTTTAGCCTACGACTGGATTATAAAAATCTCCTGTTCTAACTTCAATACTTAGTGCAATCTGTAATAATTTTTGAAAGATAGGAATTTTAGTTGTGATGACATTATTATGACATTTAGTTTAGTTGGATTCATCACTTTAATAAAACGGTGTTGATTTCAAAGGTAATGTGATATCAGATATTTATGGCCACCCGGTATAACAGCAATGAGATAAGGTGAACAAGAAAATAACTCGTATTGCTTGAGTAAGAAAGAGATAAACATAGTAGCAAGTATTCGAGAAGGCTTGACGCTTAATTTAATTATGACATTGGTCAACCAAACATGCTTACTAAAATTAATTTTTCGTATAGCCATCTCTTTCTTACTCAAGCATTCTATTTTGTTGTTCATGTTATCTCATTGCTGTTATTCCGATGGGGCCACAATTATATACCGGGTGGCCATAAACATCTGAGATCCTGGTAGCCATGGAATTAGCTACTTATAAATGTTGGTTAGTATTATATATATTTCAATTATAATAGTATTGGTATGAAACGTAATAAAATGCAAATAAGAGGAGGGGAATGTGCCCCAGATTCTGCAGTTTACCCTACGACCGGATTATAAAAATCTCCTGTTCTAACTTCAATACTTACTGCAATCTGTAATAAATTTTGACAGATAGAAATTTTAGTTGTGATGACATTAATGACATTTAGTTTAGTTGGATTCATCACTTTAATAAAGCGGTGTTGATTCCAAAGGTAATGTGATATCAGATATTTATGGCCACCCGGTATAACAGCAATGAGATAACGTGAACAAGAAAATAGCTCGTATTGCTTGAGTAAGAAGGAGATAAACATAGTAGCAAGTAATCAAGAAGGCTTGACGCTTAATTTAATTATGACATTGGTCAACTAAACATGCTTACTAAAATAATTTTTTCATATAGTCATCTCTTTCTTACTCAAGCATTCTATTTTGTTATTTATGTTATCTCATTGTTGTTATATAACGGGTGTTCATAAACAGTCGTCATCCCAGTTGCTTTGAAAAACAAAATGTTATATCTTTGATTAATTCGTGCAGCACAATGAAACGTCATTGAGTACTGTCATAGCGCAGTTTTTCTCAATTATAATAGACATACGTTTTTGAAGTCAAAACCTACTGGGATGACGACTGTTTATGAACACCCGTTATAATTATGGCCCCATCCGTATATAATTATGACCGCATCAGTATTATGAATCGTTTCAATGCCAATTTTATCCATCTCCTTTAAAACTATACTGATTATGTCGAGCCGTAGTGATTTTTCACTTCTTATTTTGTATGTTTATTTAACTATAAGGCACTGGGCAAAATAAAAAATCGGTCAGCTTTAAATATAGCTTATTTTGTACGTAATACTATCAATGTGACATTTGTCCAAAATCAACTAAAAATGTTGCGCTGTAATGGGCACGTCCAAAATCTTATCTTAAAAAAGTTAAATACTTCTTCGAAGAGGAGAAACGTCGGATAGGTCAAGATCAAGACAATATCCTAGTTAGAACAATAGTCGTAGAAATGGTTTGGTCGAAAATATGATTAGTTGATTAACTTTTGCAAATTCAAAACCAGAATTAACGCCTTTGGAATAGTTCACTTACTGAGGTTACTACTAACCACTGGATGAACTACGTCAATCATGTTAGAAAAGCAATTGGAGAAACATAGGGCACTATGAAAGTTTGCGCCGCTTCTAATATTGACCGAATAAGTACTAATGACGACGGTTCATCAAACGTATTCGATTTTAATTCTTCGAGTGACTTAATTAACTAGTTCTTGACTATACTTCTAAAATCACATGTTTCAGACTGTAGCTACAGCAATTAAATTACGAAAATATCAAGGAAGAAAAGTAAGGTTAGTGAGTGAATTAGTCAATCAAGTAAGTTCAAGTTAAGTGTGATGCATCTCCACTCTGCTAATACTCCATTACAAGGAACCTTTATAAATAAATTGACAATAATTAATTTGAAATTTGAAATGTGTGATAGATAAGAGCTTGCAAGTAGCACCAATAAAATAAAAATTACTTAGTAAGAAATAGCAGTTGTGCCGCCAATTTGACAATGCGAATGTCATACATGTCAATTTCCTCCTGATGTCAACTTTACTGTCTGCGATGTATAATTTAATATAAGACATACATTTTTAACGCTATGTTTTGTTACTTCTGGCGTCACAGAGAAAGGGTAAAGTGTACAGACTTTAGATGATTTTTTAGTTGAATATTACCTCTCAAATTGGTTTCTTTTTTTTCTTATTTTTTTGGTTTTTTTATAATGCAGTAGAGAAGCTAAAAACAAATTTTTGACTAATCATAAGATCACTGTATAAGAAAGTTGTGTGCGTGTATCACACCAGATTTTTGTTGTCTGTATTCTCTATAGCCCACGATCTTGGCATGAATTTTCCGGTTATTTACTTAATCGTTTTGAATAGATCTATGCTATTATTATGATATGCATGTACTTCTAATGTTGCACATACGTTTTATAGATATTCACTTTTGTCATTTATACATGCTTTTTGAATGTCACGCTTGGCTTTTATTTATCAATTTTTGGTTGTGTACTTAAGCCACAGTTTTTGAGCTACCTTCTTTGTTTTACAATTTTTAATATGACGTTCATTTTCCACGGCTTTTTCTTTTTTCCAAATATAGAGTAGTCTAGGTTTTCATTCGAATCTCGAATACAGTTTTTCGTTTTGACCATTTTATATGGGAGATACATTGTTTCCATGCAATGCAGTCTCATTGTTGAGTGTTTGTGGAATCCTCTGAGTAAATTCGTCTTTGTCATTTATGTGTAACGATTTTGGGGTCTTGGTGCTTCTTCGTGATGCTAGCGTCAATAGAAATTTAGTTATGAGTAATTGGTGGTTATTCTCACATACTTCTCCTGGGTAAGTTTTCGTAATTTTTACTGATGTTTACCATCGAGCATTCGTTAGAATATAGTCGATTTGGTTACGGTGGCCAGTTGGACATTGCCGTGTATACAAACGGCTTTTATGTTGTTGGAACATACTATTAGTAATTGCTAGATTGTTGTTTATACAAAACTATATGAAGCGTTCTCCGCGTTCGTTTCTTATGCCGATAACGAACTTTCCCACTACATTTCGTATGTGGTCATGTTGTGCCGTTTAAAAATGTTTCAAAAAGAGCATAAAATGCTCATAATCAAATCATATTTCGTTTGTTTTTTTCTTTGAAAATTTACGATTACTACAATTTGGACAGATGTCAATGACAAAAATAATAGAAGTAAATAATTTTAGATGACTTATAACTCCAGCAACTATGATCCACATACTTTTTAATCATTCTATACTACATTATTTGAACACGTTAGCTTAATTAGACTAAATTTTCTAACGTACACGTTATACAGAGAGACAACAAAACTAATGAATTATATCACTATTGCGGGCTTCCTGAGGATCCATAGAGTTATTTCTTACAAATCGTTTTCGAATACTTCATTTTCTTAGAATCGGTAAAATAAAATTTATTTCTTTAGCAAAAATGTGACAGCGCTATTTAAATAGGTATACCATGTATTGGGCTGTTGCTATGAAACATGAATAAAGTGTAATAGAATTTTATCGTAATGTTGAAATATCTAATGTGAACGTTCTCTTAGAATTTTTTACACAAAGAGAAACGTGAAATATATGGCATATTAATAAAATATATTGTTTGCAGGGTAATTAATGAAGTATTTTTGGATAGTAGGAGCATAAGCCATGTACTTATTTCTACGTGAAATATTTTAAAAAAATGTAGTGTCAACTGCTAAATTTGAAAGGCAACAACTTTATGTTTCAACTGAATATGTTTAATTGATATTCAAATTTGTTATTAGTTAATGAAGACCTACAACGTAGCGCACAAATAATCCGTTAGTCTTTCACCATCTGTAAACTGATTTCCTTTAATTATAAATAGCTACGCAATCATTCAAGTTTATTCAAATGCTTTTTACGATGTAGCTATCTCATAGTTTTAGATTAATATCTGTTTTATTTCAGGTTTTCACGTACATAATGTATGCAGTTATAATGTTTTTGGATGTGTTCTTCTTTATCTGGATATCAGTTTCTGTTTTTACTTATCGAAACTTTAAAAAGACATAAGGTTCATAGTATGTTACCTTTGATATCTTATTTTATTATTGTTAAAATTACTCTTAAGAATTCAATAATTATTAATGTTGTTTATAAAATAAAAATTTAAAATTACATTGAAAATGTATAATTTATGATAATAAAACTGTGAAACGAGTGTAGCAATTTGCTTTATTGCACATTGAAAGGAATCGAATAATATTTTGCTCTCAAAACAAGAATTAAACTGGAAGCTTGCTGCTTCAACTGATAAATTTGTAAGCTCAAAAATATAAACAAACGTTAAGCCGACTCCATACATGCGGTATTTGCCGAATTCCGAATATTTGCTATTTGGCAAACTGTTCGTCACATACCAAGCACGCTGCTCCACAAGTGTAATCCAGTCACTATGTCATTTTTGCTTGAAAGTGAACAGAAATTTTAATTTTTTTGGTGTTGGGGGAGGGTCCAGAGAAGCTTAACTTCAAGTTATCGGCCAAAATTTCCTATGTGCTATTTTCGCATCTTTTTTTTTAAATTGCAGAAGTAGCACATAAAAAATCTTGGTCGAAAACTGGAAGTTAAGCTTTACTGAACCCCACCCACACCCCAAAAGAGGAATTTAAAATTTCGGTTCCCTTTCAAGGAAATGCCTTCTTTTTGTACATAGTGGCTGGACTAATGTGACTATTTGTCAAGCACCAGGTCGGAATGTAGTGCAGGAAAAATAAGCCAAAAATTGCACAAACCTTAAAAAAATTAATACAAGCATGCATAAATAATGCAAGTCTGTTGCTGCAGATTTTGTTTGTATAAGGCAAAAGTCTTTAATCTGCTTCCAACGAGCGCTAACGTCGTCTTACCATCATAACCGTATGTATAAACAGCAAACAGTTTAGAGTATTCCTGTGCAAATTTCTTTGCTTTGGTATGGAGAATATGTGCAATAAAATCTGCTTGAGTGGTTGTGGTGACAGTATTCTCACTGATATTTATTTCTGCTGATGCCCTTCTACAGCCCATAATTAAAAAAATCTTAGGCTTCGAGAAAAATGCTAATAACAAAAGTTAGTAATTTCATTATGGTCTACATTTTTTTCGATTTTAGGGGACTTTTAGTATATTCAACAAAAAGGAGAGTGCAACATCTCTACCAAATTTCTTGTTTGTACTAATTTTTTCAAGGTCAAAACCTGTGGTTGTTGCACTAGCGACATCGACGAATGCTTTTCAATGCAGTATATTATTATTAAAATGTTATTAATAATAATATTGTAATTAGAAAATATATAATAATAAAAAAGAGAAAGATAATTGTAGGGAGAAAATGGTAAGTTCAAAATAACAACCAATTGTTCAAGGGACTACCGTCCAAAACATATTAGGGCGGAATTAAATCAATGGAAATAAATATTAAATTTAAATAGGAAAAATTTTGTATGGAAAATAAGAAAATAGTAAAAGGAAAATATGATAAGAAGTATCTACCCATTGGGCTGTCCTGGTTGGAGGAATTCTAAAGAGAAATCATTATTGAACATTGCTAGCAAAATGTGGTCAATGTCTGTATTTGAATTTAAGAGAAGTTTGACCAATGTACGTAGAAGTACAACCACTACAGTTTATCTGATAGACGACATTAGGGATTAATAGAGCTGGAGTTTTATCCTTTAACTTTGAAAAACAGTCTTTTATGATATGATGGTGCTTATCAGCAATGATAATATGATCGAACTTACAAAAAACCTGTTTAATTATACACGGTGGCCCTAAAATAATGGGACACCGATTAGTCATAGATTCCTTACGTCATAATAAATCGATTAAACCTAATATACCTTAGTACAAAGTCCCTTCAGTTAGAAGTTATAGGGCCTCGAAGTTCAATATTTTATTCTTTATTTTTTTGTTAATTTACACAAATGTAAAGATGTCGATTTGAATTTTGGTATACATTGTAGTGCACTAATAGAAAAAAAATGATAAACTAGACTTGACTGTAAGGGGTACTTTACCTATCTTTCAAAACTTTTTTTAGCTCTAACTTCGTTATCTGTAACATTTTTCAAAATTTTAGGTTATTATTTGAAATAAAATTAGAATGCACAAAAATAATGTACTCTTAGTTCACAAGCGTAAGAGCAACCGTTTAGCTTAAAATGTTCATCAAAGGTTTTTGGTTGTCATTAAGACGTGTAATTATCAAGTAGCCATGATCACAAAAACAATGGGTAATGATTGTAATCTAGTAAAGAACAAAAAATAATCAATTAATGACGTTGGTGACATCAGTTTTTTGGCTTTTGTGCTTACGAAAATGCTGCGACATAACGAACCCCGAACCCTTCAGCATTGGAATTCGTTATGCAGCGGCATTTTCTTAAACGTAAAAAAAGACATTCTTATGTCACTAATGTCATTGATTGTTTTATCATTGTTTTTTTACTAGATGACCATTGTTTTTGTGAACATGGCTACTTGATAATTGCACGTGTTAATGACTACCAAAAACCTTTGATGGGCATTTTAAGGTAAACGGTTACTTTTAGGCTTAAGAACTATGAGTACATTATTTTTGTGCTTTTTAATTCTCTTTCAGATAATAACCTAAAATTTGAAAAGATGTTATAGATAACAAAGTTAGAGTTAAAAAAATGTTCAAAGATAGGTAAAGTGCCTTTTACAGTCAAGTCTAATTTATGAAAAAAAAATGTGTTAGTGCAGTACGTACTAGTAAGCAAGTATACCAAAATTCAGATCGATTTCTTTACATTTGTGGAAATTAACGAAAAAATAAAAAATAACAAATTGAACTTCAAGGTCCTATAACTTCTTACTGAAGGGACTTTGTACTAAGGTATATTAGGTTTAGTCGATTTATTATAACGTAAGGAATCTATCACTAATCGGTGTCCCATTAGTTTAGGGACTTTTGTACAGCGAAGGTTTATCATTTTTATTATCAGAATTTTCTGGTGGATTGATCCTGCCCCTAGTGGTGGAGAATAAGATAGAATTTAGTAAAGAAATAGGATAATTATTTAATTTAAGAGTATTAATTAATTTATTGATGTTAGCTGTGTGAAAATCAGGATGTGAGATCGTTACGATTCTATGCTTGAGCCCCTTCACTACATTCAACTTATGTCGAATGTTGTGTATAGAATGGAAGTTCGGATAACGGCCAGAACTAGTTGGTTTAACGTACCAGTCTAGTTTAATGGTGTTGGAAATCGTTCTGATGACCAGAGTGTCCAAAAAAGGGGACCGACCTATCCTTTTCCCTTTCCACTGTGAATTGCATGTCGGGGTTGAAACCATTGAAAACACTCAGCACATTATCAACGTCGTCGACCGGTACTGCACAAACTAAATCATGAACCTACTGGTAAAGAAACGGAAATTGAAAAGCTAACTTGGGGACACTTTCCTTTATGATGGTATTGGCTATGATTTCGGCCAGAATAGGGGAAAGGGTTGAGCCCATTGGAGATCCGAAAATTTGTTTATAAAAAGTATTACTAAAGGAAAAATATGTTGAATCAAAGATGTATTTAAGAAGATTAATAAACTGTGATTTAGGTATACTAGTTAGTGGTTCTATGAGATTCCAATTGGTTTAGACAACCTGTATAACTAAATCTACGGGGATATTAGTGAAAAGTAACACCACATCTAGTGAAATAACCTCATAATCGGGTGGTAACTGAAAATTATTAATTTTTTCGCGAAACTATCTTTGATACGAAAACTATTATATTCACTGAAAGCTTGTCCTAAAATCTCAGCCAGAAATTTGGACAATTTTTTATCTGAAGATTGTGTTGAGGACACAATAGGTCAAGGTGTGTCAGGTTTATGTATTTTAGGGAAACCATACAATTTAGGGGAAACCGAATTATGACAAATTAAACGTTTATACGTGGGGGTATCTATGTAATTATTATTATGTAAATCTCTAATCTTCGTTCCGATCGAGTGTAGTGAACGGATATGATGATCGTGTTACCGCGATTGTGTTTTGCATTTGACTGCATTTTCTGCTTATCAAACTGTGGTTTTTATTTCTCGATATTACTCCTTTCAAACATACCTACACTTACCTATCAAGATATCATAAGGTTGCGACCGGGAGGTCATGCACCTAACCTGGAATTTGGAGTAAATGCGTTTGCATTAACTGATACCAATATATCTATAAAACAAGCCTTAATTAATTCTAATGTACAATCTAACAGAAGACAAGTTTTTGCAAAGGTCGTAAAAGATGTAACCCCATTTCGATATCCGAAAAAAAATCAAACTATTATAATGAACGCAATCGAAAGAATTGTCATAAAAGATTATATTTATGCCATCGGCAAACTAGTCAACCCACAGAATATCCTAGCAGCTTCTAGGTTATCAAATACCTAGTAAACTAGGATGTATTGGCCAATATTCTAAACAATTACCGGCAAATTCAGATTCAAGGTGAAAACGTAAGCGTTCGGCGACTCATCAATCCAGCGAAAAAGATAATAATTTCCTACATAAGCACAATTATTCCCAATGAAATGTTGAAGAAAATTTTGATTGACGCGGGAGCAAAGTTAGTGTCACCGATATATTTTATTAAAGCTGGTTTTTCGGGCACTGAATACTCACACATTGTAAGTTTTCGGAGGTATGTGATCATAAAACTTTATTAAACGACGGGTCATTCACCCATGTAGATACAAGGACCCAAACTCTTTTAGCCATTGACTTAACTTGGTTAACTTTACCAGAAGCCTACGGCAGTGATCATATACCTATACTAACTAACCAATGTACGAATACAATCAGAATCAACACTGGGACCAAGGTGGAACATAAACAAAGCAAACTGGCAGTTCTACGCGGAGTACATTGAATATCATAATTTAAGTTTTAGTGAAAATGACGACATTAATATCAGCACAAAGAAAATTACATCGCAAATATTAAGCGCATCAGAAAAATCAGTCCCAATTAAAGAAACTAGAATTAATAAATACACCATTCCATGGTGGAACCAAGCATGTAGAGAAACAATCAAAAATAAGAAAAAAGCTTTTAACGTGTACATACGGAAGAGAACTATTGAAAACTTGATATTATTTGAGAAAGCCAGGGCTATGGCAAGAAAGAATAAAAAAGAGCAAAGAAAATACTTGGGCCAATTACATAAGTTCGATTAGCTGTATGACAACCAACAAGGAATTTTGGAATCGAATTAGACAAATTAAAGGACTAAATTCTACGTTTCATGTTCCTGCCTTAAAACACAACAATATTACCATAACATCCGCCATTGAAATAGCAGAGACTTTATTAAATTTTTCTCCAACGACTTTTTCCGACTGACAGCAGCTACACAAGTGAATTCCAACAACACAAAACGGAAAAGGAATGTAACACCAGTGTTAATACTCTAATAAATACTGAAACCACAAATGAGAAACACTATAATGCAGAATTCACCCTTGTAGAACTACAAACTGCTTTGAATCAAAGTAAAGATACAAGTCCAGGACCAGATCAAATTAATTTTAACATGATTAAATTCTTGCCCGAGTCATCAAAACTAACGCTTTTGCAATTCTATAACCATATTTGGAAACAAAACGTGTTTCCAAAAAATTGGAGAAACGCAACAATGGTTCCTATATTAAAATCCGGAAAAAGCAAGATTGATCCTTCCAACTACCGACCAATAAGTATGACAAACACATTATGTAAACTCTTAGAAAAAATGGTTAATAAGAGACTTATGTGGTGCCTGGAACAAAATGATCTACTGGAAACAACCCAAAGTGGTTTTAGAAATAACAGGTGTACATATGATAATTTAGCAAAATTGGAGTACGATATTAGAAATGCATTTCTCAATGGACAACATTTAATGGCAATATTTTGTGATATTGAAAAAGCATATGACAGAATATGGAAGTACCAAGTCATTAACATACTTCACCAGTGTGGATTTCGAGGACATGATACACTTTATCAACAACTTCCTAACTGATAAAACTTTTCAAGTACGGCTTAATAATAAATAACACATCTCAGATGCAAAACCAAGCTGTGTTTTGAGTGACACCCTCTTTTTAATAGCAGTTAATAATATCGCGGAACATATTCATTTTCCGGTTAAGAGGCTTCTGTATGCTGATGATTTAGTCATCTACTGTTCTGGAACTAACACAGACTCTACTAAAAACCTTCTCCAAAACGCTTTAAACGCTCTAGAAACATGGAGTAACTCCAACGAATTAAAAATTAGCACTAGCAAAACCCAATGTGTGCACTTTACCAGAAAGAGAATTCGTTCAGATCCAGAAGTACAATTATATAAAACACCATTGAAATTCGTTCCAGAAATACGTTTTTTGGTTATGATATTAGACAAAAGACTAACATGGGTCTCACATATTAAACATATTAAAAATCCTTTCAAAAGTCAATTGATGTCCTAAAAGTGATTGCACATCAGGAGTGGGGAGGAAATCAAAATACACTACTGCAAATATTCAAAGCAACAATTACATCTAAATTAAGCTACGTCAGTTGCCTATACATGAACGCTTCCCCAAATTTATTCAAATCACTAGATGCAGTTTACAATAAACGAAGACATAACAAATTTACTATATTATTTATGTGACTTTGGACTATTATACCAACTATAAACTACTTATTGTATAAATATGATTAGTGCCAAAAACCTCGGCAGTTAAGGCACTATAATATGTAAATAAAAAAAAATTGCGCTGTTTTTTGTGCGAGCAAGCCATTTTGAGGTTGAATTAAATTGTAGGTTATAAACCTGTTTATCATACAGTCATGCATCTGTCATACTTGTTAATAATTATAAAGAGTGGCAATTGTGCTACAGATTTGGTGAACCTAACCTGTGATTAATAGCTATTTATGCAACAAATGCTAAAAGTCGACGTTTATGCACGAGACATGAAAATTATGAAACGAAGCCGAGGGCTGAGTTTCATAACATGTCTCGTGCATAAACGACTTTTAGCACGCGTTGCACACAGTATTTTATCTACGACCTTAATTTTACCGTTATTAATCCATAAATATCGATTTAACAAATGTTTGCATCTACGACACTTCTAATTTATGTTATAATAAATAGTAGGCCATGCGAGGCCAGTACTGTCAAGGTCATTTACGAAATGTAATTATTAATACTCCACATCTGACTGTATTCATTACATAACGCTTTAATTATTTCAAAAACACTTTACCTGTAACGCAAGAAGCAACTAGAATAACTTTACAACTTCACTTCCAGTTCGAAATTGTAGTTCTATAACCTCACTTCACTTTTAGCACATGGGCTAAAAGTAAACAGCTGATTTCTTTAACCACGGTAAACTATAAAACGCCACTTTTAGTGAAACAAGCTAGCGCTAAAAGGCCTACTTTTAGTAGTGGTCGTAGATAAAAGTCATTTGATGCTACACCGGAGCTTAGCCACATTTAATTTGCAAATAAATAGAATACAAAGGGGCAACAAACCAGTCTTTTGGCAAGTAAAATAATTACAATATTTTTAATTAGACCCGGTTTGACATAATTAATTCATTACTGAAACCACTTAATATTTTTATATTACTTAGGTAATTTTTTATTAAATTAGTCCTGAATATAAGGGTTTTACCTATACCCATAGATTCTTCTATTATAACAATATATATATAAGTTTATAACTTAAAATGTACAACCACTCTGGTGGCCTAGTGGTAAGAGTGACAGACTCGTAATCACAGCGATCAGTTATCTCGGGTTCAAACTCCGGGGTAGGCACGAGTGTACGTGAAAAAGGCGTACAAAAATCAGTCCTTCTCCAGGACTCGACAGTTCATTCACCTGAGGACGGGAATAAATCAGACACTCCCGAAACGTCGTGTGATAAACACCCGAGACAGTGGAGAAAGTCCGATAAAACATATCATAATAGACCACTGCCAAAAATGACATCATTCAGAGAACAACTGGTAATTTTATAACACTGCGTAATAGAGATCTCATAAAGTATATTTAATAAAAAACTGCAGATTTACCAAGAATTTATCTTATCAGCTGATTGTGTTATGTTGCTGGTTACTCATGAACTTTAACGATTATTTTATATAATTTGTTTGTATACCCAAAATGGAAATGCTATAAACTTACAATACCAGGGAAAGAACCTCAAATTGTGGTGTATGTTAACCCAATACAAAAATTGGTATATAAAGCTTCAGCAGCAGCAATACAAATACAGTTGAGACTCTGTAGTTTGAGAAAGCAGAATCAAATCCATTTACTAGTAAAGATGGTTTCAAGAATTGTACTTACTGCAACCATCGCGACCTTTATTTACTCACAAGCATCAGGACAGTTTTATGGATTACGAGCAGGAGATTGCCCAGCTCCTTATCTGCTCGACCCTAAGTGCAGACCACGACCGATTTGGGGTTCCCAAACTCATAACGCCAGAGGCAGCAGCCTCATCACCGTCGAAGCTGGGGCGTCATTACCGTTTCTACCAACACCAACCGGTGCACCACCAAAAATTGACGTAATCAGAAATTTGAACCAGTTTGAGAACGGCTGTTATTCGGAGAGAGTTGGTGCACAACTAGGACCAGCGCAAGCCACGATTTCACAAACCCATGTAGATCCTAAAATGATTAGTGTCGGCGCTGATGTGCTTTCCAAAAACGAAAATGGAGTTAGTGGAAACGTCGATGCCATTTCTGGAATTGGTGGTTCGGGCACGGTGAAGGGAGTGGTGGGAATCATAAACAATCCAAGACACGCGGTAAGCGCATACGCGACCGATCCTTAGACAAAAATTTGAAACCCATTGGCCCGGAAACGAACAGTGCTGGTATTAATTATTCGAATAAGAGCACAGGCGCCAGTGCGTTTTTAACCACTGCACAGACTAATGGGGCTCCGGCAGTTACAAACCTTGGTGCTTCTGTTCCAATTGTGAAAAGTAGTGACGTGCTAGTCAGTGCAACTGGGCAGATTACTGCTGGAGATGGAAAAAAGTCCTACCATCAGGTGGGAGTTGAAGTTTCGGCATCCTTCTAGTGTGATAGTAAAGATAGTACTTTAAAGTGATAAAAGAACTTTTTTAAATAAATTATTTCATGTACTTTGATATTTATATGTTTATAATTACTTTTTGAATAAATTAGACACTATTGACGAAGATTATTTTTAGTCAGATATTGAAATCCGCATTTGTTACGTGTAAATTACTTAGAAATTTCATTCTACTTAAATAGTTAGATTAATTACAAATTACTTAAAAATAAAATTTCCCAATATAGACCAGCATGTCTAAGTATGTTGAGCAATTCGAACAGCTTTGTTTTATTAGTGATTTTGACTTATTTTATTGTTTCTTTTCTCTCTTTACATACCGTTGTGGTCTTTGAATAATCTTCATCTGCCCAATAACTCTCTTCTCTTCCTCTCTAACGCCTGTGGATTTTCTACGTCTTCTAATAACATATTTTCTTGCATTTCAATTTTCTTGCGACCTTCTGATATCGCATGTACCATCAAAGAAAAATGAGACACCCATAGTTCAGTCGTATAATTGGGATGTAATTGTCAGTCTCCACGTAGCATTTTGAGTGTAATATTAACATTGTTATAATATTGAATATATATTTTTCTCCAGGGCAACCAATTTATATACTCTTGGATAAAATTAACGCATCACAAAAAAATATTCTGCAAACTAAATCTTTCATATTATTACAAGTTGTAAATTTTTCCCGTTTTTTCTCAAATGCACAATCAATTTCCACTAATCCTTTATAATAGTCCTCTTTTCTATTGCGAAGCTCTAACACTTATAATAATATGAAAAATTTAGTTTTCAGAATATTTTTTGTGATGCGTTAATTTTGTTCAGTAGTACATTACAATAAAATCTACTCAACAACAAAATTCAGTTCAATACTTGTCCTGATTTTTATTTTTCCGATGATACATTCTTCGTTGCAATAACTTTAATCATTAAATGTTTGCAATATACTGGCATTTCAAACAATATAAAATTATAAGCATTAAAATGCTGTAAAAATAAAGGAAAACTGAGCTATAAATAAAATGCAGAAAAACAAGATCATTTTTTATTTAAAAAAGCGTAACATAATTTTGTTAGTACACGCCACTCAATTATGTTTCAAAAACATGATATTGCTAGTTAACTAACTTTTACATTCTCGCCACAATTTCTTAGAAATAGCATGAAAAGTGGCAAGGGAACTTTACAACCTTAATACTACTAAAGCAAACAAATAAAACCTTAGTTTTCCAAATATCAAACTAAACATTTATTTAAGCACAAATACTGGTCAAATGTTAATACAAAACGCACACTAATACTTCACAAATCCTTGCAAACCAACTCGTGTGTGCTTAGGCTTTTCATGATGTTTGTGGCTTCCATACCCTTGGTTGTCATTCGATCCACCTTCATTCAGAAATTGGGCCCATACCTTTGTGATCCAGGGGGTGGCAGATGACGCCTTTCCCATTCCCTTTCATATTCTTCATATTCGTCGAAGCTGGGGACATCTTGGTTTGGGTGGTAATCCCCAAGGAACTGGATCCTGTCTTCCAGCACCACTTGCCCGAGCACCATTGACACTCCAACAACCGCAATGACTGCGAAAAGCACTATTCTTGCGCACATTGTGTGGAATTACTGAACCTTTCTGGTCGGAAGTTGCACTGGTTATGTCTGGATAGTAATTGGGGCAGAGCATTATCTCGGAACGTTTATATAGCGGTATGTTAATCAAAGGCTGCTCTTCTTAACCTGGGGTTTTCCCAAAATAAAAAAGTAGTGGAATTCTGGAAATTTTCATCGTTACTCCTGGTGGCTATTATGGGAACGTCTTTTATGGTCGCGGCTGACCGTTATCTCTGTCCCACGCATCATATATAGTTCAAATTCTTGATGATAGATGCGGCACATGCCACAAGTAATTAGTAAAGTAGGTATCAAAACATTATTCTTAGGCTATTTACTTTTAAACGTCATTGATACATATGCGTGCTTAAATTAAATCATAACGCTGTTATACTTAAAGTAAACAAAGAAAAAAATCTGTTATGTAAAACCAAAACGGTAAGACAAAGACTTAGACAAAAGCTTTCCATTGCCATGGGAATTAATAGTAATGTTAGTTAAATAGCTTTGATCATGAAGTAAGGATATGACCCAATATATTTTGCATAATGTATTCATTATAATAAACTGAGAACTGAGTCACTACTGCACAATATTTTGTATCTTTTATTTCCTGACAACCAAGTTTATCTCGTTTCAACCGCGTAAACATTCTATGCGGTCGCTTTATAAAAATACCACAAAAAATGCAAAAAGCCAGTGGAAAGCAGTTGGCCATGAAATCTATTAATACGCTACTGTATATGTTAATACAAATGACCATAAACCACATAACGTGAAGTTTTACAATCGTCAGCAACTTAGTGACCGAATCTAAATATATATTCATTCATTTAAAATCTTGTTTAGAATATGCAAATGTCATAAGTCTATGATTTTTGCATATTTTTTTGTTGTCTTATAGCGATATTTTCTTCCGATTTTTAAATTGACTTACTCATTGGATTTAGTATCTGTATTCAAATTCTTCTTTTGAAATTTGTATTTTATTGTTAATGGTGATTGTGCCATTTGTTTTGAGATGCGTGGCAATTATTCTAAATATCATCTAGACAACTATAAATTATCTTTTTTTTAATGTTAAAATTATAGGGACGTGCATAAAATGTTCTACGTAACTGGGTCGTAACTTGCGTTTTTTACCCCTCCCACCTCGGGCTAGTAATAATGCCTGAGGCCAGAAACGCTTGCTGGCGCTCGTAATACGTAAATATCGAGCTTTAACTGATATAATCTATTCCATCTTTAAAAAACGATAGGTTACCATGCTTTTCTTTTCCTAAATTGGCAGTACTAAGGAAAGCAGTAGTTATATTTCATTTCTTTTTGGTGGCAAACTTTTTCAAACTAAATTTTAAATGCCGTGTTGCCAATGCTACCAAACCAAAAAGTCAAAAAAATATGTCAATAAATGTCATTACAACACTTTCCTAATCTCTGAAAAATAAAGTGATATTGTATAAGGCATTCAGTAAACACAAAAACATTTAAAGTTTTTTGAAGTTGGCATGTGCAAATAATTTTTGTACTACGGCTTCTCTATTTTGTTTTACTTACAAAGGTTTCCACGCCTGTGTACATGCAGATTTGATTTTAAAAATGACAATTAATATTTCTGATTGTCAGTGTCAAAGTAGATATTTTTCTAGAAATTCTCACCTGAAGTTTAATAAAATGTAATAACAATGCCTATTACTAAACGCTACGTCAATTGTATCCAACACAGAATTTGTATAATATCTTAAAAGTTGTTATTTACAACATTTATGACAGATGGGAAGTAAATGTCACACCCTTACCCTATTTGTTTGAGAAAGTTTTTGTAAGTATATTCCTAGACAAAGGTACATTCAGGAAGTACACTCATGAAATTTCGTAAATCAAAGGCCACTTTGTGTTTATATGTTTACTGAACAGACTATAAGTGATTATTGTAAAAAATTTAATAAACCGCATGGCCAAAGTTGTGTCTTCGGAGACGAAACGTAGTGTGTCGAAGTGTTACACACATTTCAGACGAGATAAACCCGATCTAAGCAATGATCAAATTATTAATAGAATGATGGACATTTTCAACGTGAGTACACCGAACGTATCCCATAAAAGAATTTATTTACAACTATTAAACAATACCGTTGTTATTTTGGGATTATTTGTCAATTATGATATATATTATTAACTAAAATAACAATGCCTGTTGTTTATATTTTATAATTACATCGATACCGCCATAAATGCATGGATACCACCATAATTACATCGCTAATACGGATTTATGTGCATATAATCAAACAGGCCATAAACTGCTTTTTCGAGTTGACAGTTATAAAGTCTGTCAGTTTGAAAATAATAATTTACACTTCTTTCGTCCCAAACCTAAAATGGAAAACGATAGCGACAATAGTGCTGTATTCCCCCTGAAGTACACCAAGTTGGCAAACAAGCTACACAAAATTTACTCTCAGAAAAGTCGAAGAAAACTTATGATATCGCATACAAAAATAGCGTATTTCACTCGCATATAATAGCTATTATTAGTACACTCAGATGGATTAAAGAACTCGCTCGCTTCGCTCGCTCGTTATTTAAAAGCCATCCTCGTATAATAATAGCATCCATTATATGCTCGTATAATAATATACTATTTCTTAAAAAGTGCATCATTTATTTATAGGTTAAAAGATCTGTTATCTATTCTATAATTACTAAAAATAATGTAGCACATTATGGCAACATCGGGCATTCTGAACCTTCAAAATTCCTAACCTAACTTTATCGCAGTTTTGTCAGTTCATATACAGAGTGATATCTGTCAGATTGTCATGGCCAACCATCGTTTTTTTTTAAGATGGAATAGATTATAGTTGACGCTTGACAACAAAACTCAAGATGCGTTTAACACAGAACTCAAAGAAGCAAATGCCAAATGGAAATTTTGTACCACAAATTTTCAAATCAAAACAGGAAAATGCCACCCACAGGTGTAATTTGAAAATCATCATTTCCACCCTGTTATTTGCCTGGGTAGTTGAGTAGCTATGCAGCCTACTTGACAACCAGAGAAACATGAGTTAAAATCTTATCGTAGCCTAGAATTTTTCTCAGAGCAGCTATGGATGTAAAGCCAACAGTTAAGTTAATTTAAAGTTAGATTAAGGTTGATTGAATGTGTTGCATTTCTGGCGCAGTAAGAATGCCCTCGACGTAGAAAGATAAAAGAGGATAAAGATCTTGAATGAATGTTTTCAAAACTAAAATATATTTTATACGTAGGTAGAAGACTATAGATAATGGCGTAATTATCAATCTCCAACTCGAACGTTGAGGGAAAGAGTTTTGCGTTAATTTTGACACAAACTGACGCAAAACATAACCTGCTAACCTCCAATTTGACATAGACTTACAGTCTTGCCAATTTCAAGAAAAATTTTAGATTGCATTATGGCAATTCAAAGCATACTAGATGTAATTCATTCTAAGACACCCGGTACTTCAGCCTATTGAAAACCCATTCGTGGCATCTTGCTGAACTGAAAATATTGGTTGTGTTAGTTTCAATAACTTCACTTCACTTATAAATGATGAACTGCTAAATTTTGCTTTGAGTTTGATAATGTTACCAACTGTGCCCTATGCCGTTAAAAGAATGCACATGCAAAGTCTACTCAAAATCACAAATCGCGTGAACGGCGTATACCGGTGTTTCCTAAATACGTGTAAAAAATTTACTCGCATGTTTCTTGACTTATTCTAAGACTAAAAGTTCCTATCATCATGGATCGCCAAGTTCGTCATTTTCCAAACACATGGTGATTTTTTTGTGTCGGTAAACCATCTTTCAAATCACCAGTGGCGTGCGTATGAGTTTCCTTCGCACGATTGAATAAAAAAAGGGGACGCTTTTTTTCAGTTAGAGTTTGAATTCCTCGATTAATACTCCACAAAAAATGCCTCTTGGGATTTTTTTAAATGCACAGTCTTTAAATGATGAAAGGAAGTGATTTTTGTTTATTAAAATATTAGTACGTACATTCAAATTAAGAGACAACAAAGTTTTCAGGAAACAAGTGAATCAGAGAAACTGTTGGAAATTACCACCTTCTGACATGACGCACGCTTTACCTCTTCGTCTCACTGAATTACGTAGACGCTCAAAAAACCTGGTATAATAAACAAAAAATTGACAGCTGCTAGTTTCAATTTTTACAAAAATCGGCGCATTTTAACAAAAAACCCAGCAGACATTTTTTGTAGAATTTTAATTAAGGAATTCAAAAACCTTATCGAAACTGAAAAAAATCAGTTGCTTTTGTTAAATTTTCGACATTTTGACATTCACAGTGTAACAATACCAATAGCAGTTGCAGAAAATGTCATAGTTTGACTTCTACCACAATTCATGCATGCAACTTAATAAAAACATATAATAGCCTACTGGGAGGAGAAAACATTGTGAATGGATTATATTTATGATTTCTACAGGTTTCTAAAAGTGTGCTTTCAAAGTTTGGTAAATAACGATACAACATAAAATATATTCTTATAGGTCGCATAATAGAGACAATAAAATAGCCTATCGCAACCTTTTTTCTCCTAGCCCCTTAGTAGTCTACCACATCAGTGTGGCCCTCACCTCACTTCCTCATTGTTGTCTCCACTTTTCTCCAAAGGCATAATATTTAGTCTAGGCTTTAAGCATATAAATCTCTTTTAGGAAACTAGATCCGTGTTCACATGATTTAAATCCCCCGATGGGGGATCTGTTCTCGGAGCAGCGTGCCTATACAACTTGCTTTTTATTTTATTTTAAACCTCACCGTAGTCTTTTTTTCAAATTTTATATGTGATCCCCATTGAGAACTACTGGTTTTCCCTGTCAAACTTAGAAAAAAACTATATTTTGGATAATTGACGATCAAGATATTACGTTTTTAATTAATTATTGTGGTAGTGTATCGATACAAGGCTTGTACCATAAGTAATGCCTGTTAGGCTAGAAAAGCTAAACAAAATAATCAAGGAAGGTTTGGGTCACTTATTGTGATGATAACAGTTGCTTATTAAACTAACAAATTCATTCCTGTTCAAAACTATTTTCAGTATGGATGGTAAATTAAAACAAAGAGTAGTTATCGAATTTTTGGAAAAAGAATGTAGTGCCTCTGAAATTCATGGAAGAAATTTAAAAGTGTTTGGTGAGTCGACAATTGCCGTTAGTAACCTGTGTAGATGGGTGAGCAAATTTAGGGCTGGTGAAACCGATATTTTTGATAAACCACGCTCAGGAAGACCGGTTACTGTTGGAACTGATAAAACAAAATTGCACATTGATGCAATGATTCGTGAAGATCGACATGTGACTGTTCTGAAAATTGTTAGTGAGTTGGGATCGGGACATAATGTTGTGGAGAAGATTATAATAATGACCTTCTAAGATATGTGCTAGAAGGGTTCCTTTCCAGTTAACCGAAGCACTAAAGGAAAAAAAATGGAAGTTTGTGCTGCTTTCGTAAACACGTTCGAAGAACGAGGACCATCTTTTTTGATAATGTTGTGACTGGGGATGAAACATGGGTATCTATATATGATCCAGAAACCAAAAATCAGTCAAAAGAATAGCGTCACAATTCATCACCACCCCCAAAAAAATTTAAAGTGCAAACTTCTTCGAAGAAAATTATGGCAACTGTATTCTGGGATCGTCGTCAGGGTGTTATTCTTATCGATTTTCGCAAACCAAGGACCACAATAAGTAGCCAGCGATGTATAATGATTTTACAGAAGCATAAAGAAGCCGTTAGAAAGAAAAGGCCTCAGAAAGATTTAGGTAGCATTATCTTTCACCATCATAATGCAAGGCCCCATACTGCATTTGCTACTCAAGAGGCGATCCAGAAGCTAGGATAGTCAGTTATGCCACATCCTGATTTAGCTCCATCGGACTTTCATTTATTTAGGTCAATGAAAAAAGTATGAAAGAAATTAAATTAGAATCATTGAAGGAGGTAGAACAAGCTGTAAAACAATGGGTGAAAAACACTAATGCATCTTTTTTCAAAGTGGATTTGAGAGATGGGTTTCAAGATGGCGCACATATTTAGAAAGAGAGGGGAATTATGTTTAAAAATAATATTTTTTCGTACACTAACATTGAAAGAGCTACTTTGCCGTACAATTTATTAATCAGAAAGGTGCACTTTGCGGTATTCGTACGGCAAAGTAGCACTTTGCCGTACGTTTCCTTAGTTACAACACATATAAAACGTTACTTACATAATAAAATTACTCTACTTATTTGCTATATACGAGGATAAATTTAGTATTCCGTTTTGTATGCTAGTGTACGAAATAGTTATTTACCTAACAAGTTCGGGAGGTGAATTTTCCCGAATGAGCACTTTGTTTGCAGCACGATCGAAGGGAGTGCTGCATGTAGTGCGAATTCGGGAAAATGCTTCCCGAAAGAGCTAGGTACAATGTTTTTTGTAACGAATAACTCAAAATATTTGAAAAAGTTAAAAAAATATTATTTAGTGTTTTACAACTTTATTGAGTTGGCAGCACAAATTACTAAATTTTTATACGTATCCTAGCACCTGTTAGCTTTTGTTGACGTTTACAGCGCCCCTGGAACACACAATTGCCATAGTTTTTGTGGGAAAGTAAAAAACACCCCGGTGCGGGAAAAGTCATTTTCGGCGCATCGGGAATGACCGGGAAATATGAATTTTGAAATCATGAGTGCAAAAATTACTATTTTGCACTTCTTGCGTACAAACCACGTTTTCGCGCACTCTATTGAATCACGGAAACGCCTTCTTTACGGTCATTCTATTACTTTGACACACACGTGCGTGATTTACGCACCGTTTTTTCTCAGGCTAATTGATAATTCCATAATACAATAATTACTATAATATTAAAGATATATAAAGAAAATGTAATTTACTGCCATTTTTACTTCAAAATATTTAAAATTACCTCAAAAAAATATTAAATTAAGATCTGACAATTAATACCTACTGCGCATCGCCGATGTTCGTAGAGTCACGGCCAACTAAATTAATTTAGTTGGCCGTGGTAGAGTGTCGATGTCGCTACACCCTGCATTTCTAGCTGTTATTAAATAGCACCGAGGTACGTCGACGAATTTTGCCACTGGTAAAGTAACTTTTTATTTTGTAGTAAACGTAAAATGATTATATCTATGCAACGAACGCATATAAATCAATCAATTTAAAAGTTTTGTTAGAACTGACAACTACTTAGCTAGATACCTACTTTACCGACATAATAAATGTCAAACTATTTCTTTTACGAAGAATATCGAAATAAATTCATATTAAAATGTGATTTACTTTTAGCAGTTGTGCAAAAAATAGCATACATGTCTTGTGCGGGAACAAGTAAGGGGAACTTGTAGCGCATGCGAATCTCGTGCGCTACGCGCACTCGAGTCGCAAACCGCGCTACGCGTTCCCAAAATTCTTGTTCCCGCACGTATCATGTAAAATACTATTGTAGTTCAAAGTTTGAATAAATATTATACCAGAGTTCGTTTAGACATTTCTTAATTTAACGGTATTACTTACGACACAAACCTCCTATATCGGCAGATAATGAATTTACAATCAAGTTTTTACTTGGTATTGGTGGATTAGCATAACTGTCGCTACGTTTATGTATAGATCGCATTATTGAACGTACTTTTAACCTCACTTTATGTATTTCGATGTGAGGCAAGGGATTTTTGATTACTAGTTGGTGATCATATTTTTATTTGTTATTCTTTTCTGTTGTTTTACGTTGTTAATTGTATTGTGGCATTATTATTTGTTGTTATTTTTATGGGTTTAGACATACTGAGTTGCATGTATTGTACCTACTGTTCAATTATTTATGTCGCAAACTAATACTTTAATGCCATTTTCGCTGTTACGTCGTGGATTATTTGATCGTATGCTTTTGATTTAATCACATTTGCCGCATGTTATATACCGAATCAAGCACTAAATGACAACAGTCTGTTTACAGCAAACTATCAATTAGAATTAAGTGGCGAAATCAAAACAAATTACTAGCTTTCCTTCAACAGATATGTTTTTGTATTAGTTACTGTATGCCATTCGTGGATAACCAGCTGAACTAATTAGAATCGCTATTTGTGATTTCTTAGAATTACAGCATACATACTTAACTTAAGCTATAAAAAATCAATTAGTGTTAAAGCTGACCTGAAAAGTCAAATTAAAAAAAAATCGAACAATCGCGTACTGGCTAACACTCTACTCTTCTACGTTAGTTCAATTCAACTTATAGCACTCATTAAATGTGGTTTTAATGTATGACGCTCTTAAGCCATGCTTCTATAATACATTCATAAAACTCCTGTGACGTAAGAGTCACTATCAGTTGGTTAATATGAAAATCACCAGTAGGGTGTTAGTAATTTTTGCATTTTATGTTTGCGCCATTTTCAATTTAAATTTGAAGTTTTGGTTTTTTTACTTTCACTTTGACATTTGAATTACTTACTAAAGTTATTAATAAACTAGTGGACCGTTTCAAAATATTTTGCAAGTTACAAAATTTCTTTCTAACGTGTGGCAGGATCCATTAGTTAAAATTTAAATTTTTAAGTTTTTAAAACTACTCACACGTGATATTGCTACATACAGTTAATTTATTTTAATGGTTAACATCGTTTCTATGCCATCATTTAATCATACAAGTCACTTCCATAGTTACCAATGAAATAAATAGATTAGGGTGTTTATTTTAAGAGTTGACATACGAATTTGAATTAGGTACTTGCTAATAAGAAACTTTAATTTTGTTACCGGAATGAGGTATGCAACTAAAAAGTAGATACGTAGGAACAACTTGTGTGTTTAATCTTTTCTTCAGTGGTATACATTAGGATAACTTTTAATTGTCTTCAGGACAAATAATAATTCCTATGTTAACTCGTAAAATACACGCTCTAATCTATTGGTCTCATTTGTAACTATGGACATGACCTGTACGATTAAATGGTGGCATAGAAACGAAACGCTTATGTTAACTGTTAAAATAAATTCCCTGTATACTTGACCATGGCTAAATACTAGTTGTAGCAAATGCGATATATTCCCACTTTATCCATAGTTTGTTCTTGTGATTTATTAATTGTTATCGCAAATGTTTGGCGCACAGAAAAAAAATTTCCGAATGCAAAAAGGTAGTGCAATATTAGAATGTGTTAGTCTATACGCGGTAATAATACTCTTCTGTCTGACTTGTGGCTTGTCTATTTAATACCAAATCTAAGCAGTTTTCAAATAAATTGCGCACCATTAATCTTATCTCATCTATTAAACTAGTAGACACATTTAAAATTTTCAAGGGAATATCTATTGATCCTATTTTTAGTGTTAAGCAATGTGGATATATTCCATTGAAATTTGACGAATCTAGAAATTCCATAGAGAATTATAAAATGTTGTCATTATGCAATACAATTGTATTCACACCGAAATATTACTTTTCATATTTAGGCAAGAGAGATGTAATTTTCTTGTTGATTTCATCGCAATGTTCGTTTTTAGGGCTAAAATTGAAAATTTTGAGGACCGCTGGTAGGAACAGCTAGATAATCATTTAAATAAACGACATGCGCTTCACGCTAGAGCTGAAAAAACTTCAAAATAACTCGCCCCAAGAATATCAGCTGTGTGAACGAATCGGAACGGACTTCAATGTCCAAATATTCACTTGCACACCAAAACTCCGTCAAACGGCGTGGAGCACACAAAGAATCAAAAGCAGACTAACTTCTGCATCGGATTATAGAATGCAAAAAGCCGTGCAAACTGCTAGCTTCGCTGTAAAAATGAGATGAAGGCCGAAGCTCCATGAGTTTGCAAAATCCGAGCACTACCAAAAAACGTAATCGCCAGCCTAACAAATTTCGATGGGCGCGAACCGAATATCGGCATTAAAGGTTTGTGCGCATAGTACCAACCGCTAAGAGAGCGTTTACATCGTAACACCCTTTGGGGTCAATTCCAAAAATCCCTGAAAATGATTTGGCCTATTTGTAAGACGATCTAATATGCAAAATTGCCACTTTCTATCTGTAGCAGTTCGCTCGTTAAGGTAATCTTTAAAAAACAACTCTATCTCATTTAACTCTTTTAAGGAGATGCATTCTGAAAAACCCTGAAAATGGTGTGACATTATTTGTAAATCGAATTAATATACCGAATTTCGACTTCCTACCTGTATCTATCTCGTGACGATCTTTAAAAAAACAAGTTGTTCTCTGAATGTCATTTTTTGGTAGTGGTCTATTATGATCGGTTTTATCGGACTTTTTCCACTGTCTAGGGTGTATATCACACGACGTTTCGAGAGTTTTGATCTACTCCCGTCTTCAGGTGTTCTCAGAAATTTTTAGTAGGTATGTGTGTATGTATTTTTAAAATTCTTAACCCACTGTATACTGTGTGGGTGTTTCCTGGTCAGATATCTATCCGCACTTATTTTCTTGACTAACAGTAACAAACACTGCGTCATACTAGGTAAAATCAGCAAAATCCAGCAGCACGTACAATGGTTTATTGAAAAATCAGCAGAACGCCGCGTACCGATTTAGAGAGTTTACTTGTTCCACTGCTACGGAGCTGCAAAGCTACGTCACTAACGCGCTATAAGATTTGAGTTTTTTTCTAAAAGTTATGCAGTTATTTGCAATTTGCAATTTGTACACATCTACACGGTGACGGCTTTCATTTAAAAAAAGAATTATCGAAATCGGTCCGGTGGAAGTCTCAAAATAGATGTCGAAAGAAAACGCTTTACGTTTTAAATATATAAATTATGTTTTTACTTTGTTTCACTAAAACTACGATACATATTTAAGTTTATCAAAAAAGCAAATAGTTTGTCATAACCTTATTTACACGTTTGACGCTACTGTCCGTTAAGAACAATCGGCTGAAATAGTAGGTACTTAGTACTTATTAATTACACTCAAAACTTTTCATTTGACACTGTAAATGTTACGGAAGTTTTCTAAATGGATTATATATTTACTTTATTATCTAGTAAAAAAGCAGGTTTTCCATAACGGAATTTCCGTTTCCACTTGTAATATCTCTATTATCGAGATAAATATACCCCGTTTGATATATATCCTTTATCATTCCCCACTTATTGGTCGCCATTATGTAATATTTCCTGCTCTTTGGGCATCTTTCTGTTTGCTATATTGTAAATATAACCTTTACTCTTGATAGAGCAACTGATTTTGTGATTTATATGACAATTTATATTCATGTTAACATCATATAATAAATTGACTTGCCTTTATTATAAAATTAACTTACTTTAATTAGTGAAGGTTTTATGAATCACAAGAAATGTACCTATAAAACTATCACTTTGAGGTTTATTACAATTTATACACTTTGACATTTAACTTATGTCAAGATGAAATTAATTACAACCACGACTAACCACCTTAAAACAATAAGACTTTTTAGCCCCACACAGACCTGGGCAGCAATTAAATACTTTACAATTAATTTACTAACAAAATTCATTTTTATTGATTTGTCTTGGAATTGAATTATACTTTTCAAAATACGGTAATTGTAATTGGTAATTGCTAGTTTTCTTAAAAAGTACTTGACAATTACTTTTTCAAAGTAACTGATTTCTACATTCAATTACTCAATTACTTTTGAATTAAATTACTCTAAAGTAATTATAGTTATTTATGTATTAAGGGCATAATCAATAGATTATAGCACGAGGGAGTGTTTAAAGCGCGACACGAAGCGGAGAGCTTTAAATTTGCCGAGAGCTATAATCGTGATTAGGCACGTGGTACTATGCAAGACAAAAAAAACTGGTACAGTAAGTATGGTCTGTTGTGAATGTGACTGCTTTAATATGTACAGTTGCTAGGTATTTCTAACTTAACCGTCAAATTGTTTAGACGTTGCTATGGATATAATAAACGTAATTGTTCAAAGCCTCGGTTTAGCTAATCAAATTATGCTAAAATATCTATCAAGAGTTGTGTCAGTTTTTTTTGTCTTGCATAGTACATACAAAGTTTTATTTCATTTTAGCCATCAAAATGGACAAAATTCAAGGATTCAGTATTCTGGCTACAGACTACTGCGCCGTCGTTGTGCTGGTGCTGTGCATTTCCGGTGTGCTATGGTTTCTATACAGATTGTTGGTGTTGCTATACTACATTGTTGGTGCTTGTTATACTGCTTAGCAACTTTATAGGACCTAGGGCTATAAAGGCCATTTTACGCCCTCTATCGAGGGCCAATAAACAAGATTATGGTTCCAAAATGAAATAAAATTACTTTACAAGTATTTGAACTGCTTGTGGTAACTGAAATTTCTCGCTATAATAATTGAATTACTAAATTACTGACCTCGATTGGGTATTAGATCTACAAAACGCAAAAAATAAGATAAGGCCTTATTAAGTTACATGTTAAGCATATGGCAATAGGACATTCTAGAAGTAATATAAGTAAAATTTATTATGACTATGACTATGACTACTTGGTTAACAGCTAGTTTTGTGCTCTAACAAAGATATATTTGGTGCAGGCGTGTATCTTTGTTGATGAGATGTCTCTTGTATAGTGTAGGCTATGCAGGATGCAATATAGTAGCTAGCTAGTAGTATAAGAAGCGAAAAATATGTCTGCGGTAAGTACAGATTACAGAGTAAAGTACGGTAAAAATATACCAAATTTAATTTTTCAATAATCCACTGATCTTTGCTGCCTTTTCAGAGGTACCTAAACTTTGAACTGGTCCGCTTTGGAACTCCTTACAGCTTACTGGTTGGCTCTGCTACAGAAACTCGTTGCCTATTTCCCCAACATATTTCTATTCTTGACATTAGAAATAACTTTCTTTCGCACAAGAAGCAATCACCCACGCACTGCATTTCGTTAAGTGAATGAAGCATTTCATTCTATACATAATAGATAATATAACTGAAAGTTACTTCCAACTTCCAATATTGACTTTTATTGCAAATCATAATAATTTGATATTTATCTCAATTACCACCAACCATTTATACGGTTGTTCCTGTAATATAATTTTGAAACTGACTGGATTAAAAAGTAAAAATAAATACTGCATGCATTTACATGTTTGCATTATACACTGTGGATTTTTCAAAGCAATTACCAGCAGCAAATTTTGTATGTGCAGCAATGAAATTAGTATGCACCCCAATAACTGAAAATCAAACAAAATTAACCGTTGAGAACTGGTATCATTTCAATGCTTAATCATAATCATAGATGGTGTTGACAATAGATATTAAGTAGAGTTACTAGATTGAGTAACTCTAATATTAAGGTGGTTAATTGGTATTATAACACAATTTTCCAAGTAAGTAGTTACAATGAGTCAGTAAACTAGCAAATGTAAACAAATTTGACCTTGTAATGTAGCAAGAGTAAAAACACATCGGCTTGAAATCTTATTATGCTCTAAACTTGTACGTTCATTAGAGCTTTATTTTGAGTACGAAAACTAGAAAACAAAATTAACATATGCCTCATTTTGCAGCTCAGCTAACACTAAACGTTGTTTTTCTTAGATCTTAAAGGAATTAATGTATAAATTAATGCCTATTAATATTTTCTAGGAAAACACTAGACGTATAATTTGATGCCGGAAGGTGGGCTCAATGTTTCGGTTTTTCTATAGCTAACAGTGTGGGTTTTCTATTGCTCACCTTATAGTTATTTTCGGTTTTTACAACCTGTCTTGGTAAAACCATGTTAAGCGCTTTTAACAGACAGATCATCTAATGAAGTTTTTAATAAACTGTTTGTGTTGATTAGAATGTCCACATTAATTATTGTTATGTAATAAGCAGAGCGTGGATTCTAGGCAAAATGCCTTTTCGTTCTATATTTACGCAACTCAAATATATAAAGGTACTGAACATTTTGAGCCCTATTTGATTTTTCCTAAATGCCTAAAACATATTTGTTGAGCCTAAAGCCAAAACTAGTGTGCCTAAAACAGGCAAATGTCGTAATTAGAATTTTCGAGCTCTGCATAAATTAAAAAATCCCATATTATCGGCTTTTTTAGAAAAAAAAATACAACAGAAAACTATGAAGTGATTCCAAAATCAGGAAATCTTTTGTACCTACCAAGATGCTACGAAAAGGTAAAATAACATTACATTAACAAACGGAATCATTAACAGTTAAATCTGTTTCTTTACGTGCAGCATGTTGTACGATTTTAATTTTTATTTGCATGTTTAGACAATTGGTGCCTTCCCATTCGCCGGATTTTTTTCGACGGATTTCGACTCGCCGGATTTCGACTCGCCGGATTTCAACTTGCCGGAATTCGTTTGGCCTGATAATTATTTCACCGAAAAGCTATTCGCCGGATTCCGTTTCCCCGGATTGCAGGGTGCGTATCATATAACGAAATTCGGCAAAGTACTGTGTCTCGTTCTAGCCTGTTTAGGTTAGTTGCAGTCTTTGATATTTTTGTTCACTACCACGGCCGGTGTTGTCCCCACGATCAGCATAGTGTCCTCGATCTTAATATCCGGCAAAATGCATTCCGGTCAAAAGACTTCCCGCGAATCGAATTCCGGCGCGACGGATTCCGGCGAATCGAATTCCGGCAAAAGGAATCCGACGAATGGAAACGGAGCAATCCAAAAAGGCCTAGGTAACAGCGACAGATGAAACGACTGATATTAAGGATCGTTTTATAGTCAATACAATTGTGGGCAAATTATGGATGCACGAGTGCCATACTTACTTGCCTCAAAACCATTAAAAAAAACTAATAGTGAAACAATGGCAAGATTTGGTAATGAATCCTTGGGTAAAAATAAAAAATTGTTTTTAACTAAAAAAAATACCTAAAGCAATATACTTGCAAGGATACTGTGGCCCAGTGGCGGACAAAATGATAAAGTAAAATTGTTTGTAACATATGGTGCCCCTTACATGCTTGAATGTGGCATAAACATGATTTTTTTTTTACAAAAATGTCATACATCTTTCCTGCTTGGCACATGGTTTAAATTTGGTAAGCGAATGCATCCGCAATAAACATGCGAATGTAAATGGATTAATTTCCAATGTAAAGAAGGTTTTTTAAAAACTCATTTACGTGTGCAAGTATATCAGGAGAATTTCCCAGGACTACCTACCACTTCCTTCTGAACCAATTCTCAGTCGCTGCGGATTGAAGCCGCTGGATTTTATGCCGAAAATTTTGATGGTGTAAAATATGTAAGCACATATTTTGAGCATAAATTACAATTAGGTTGTTATCGAATTGGACAAAAATAGTGCTAAATGAATAATTGAAAATACCCAGAAATATTTTTGTGCTACAAATATATTAAATAATCTGCAATACATCAAAGCTCATTTTATGTTGACGGAAAATATTCAAAAAATGATCACATTTGGTTTACCTTTGACCGAATCATATAAAATTATTAACGAAGTAGAAACGACTCTAAAAAATAGTACAGTAGCTATTGGAAAGTTGGCCTACGAAAAATTTTAAAATGTAAGTTTAAAAAATCCTGGAGCCACAAAGGTGCACGATTTTGGCTGACTGTTAAATGGGAAAAACCGACTATAGTAATGTTGTTAACTGGTCCTTGTATAAATCTAATCCGATTACATCTTGCCATGTGGAGAGATTTTCTTCTTATAACAGTACAAAGAACCAGTTTGACTTAACTCGTCCTCGGCTTTGGGTATCCGAGGGCGTGACTATTATAAAGAATGGCGTTTTGAAGATCATTCACCCAATAGCTCAGCAGTAGAGAGTGTTAACGAAGAGCAGAGTGGCAGAGCAGCGAGGAATAAGTTGATGTGCTTTTTTGTTTTTATTTAACCAAAAAATATATACAGACATTGGCGTAACTAGCGGGAGGGCCAGGGGGGCCAGGCCCTCCCCAAACTGCCGTTTGGCCCACCCCAGAAAAATAGAAGTTAAATACATTTAAAAATTTGCTTTTTTGTTAACCTATTTAAACTAAGGGGGTTGTTATTGACCCTCACACGTTTTTAAATTCTTTCGTTTTATTACCTTTTTTGGCTTAAAAAACATAGTATGAATACCATATGTTGGACGGATAGCTCTAGTCAATAATAATATGAAAGAGAAAACATTATTAGTGCACAAATGCAGTTTAGTTTTGCTAATAATTAACGTTGCAAGGACTGTTTTCGTCTGAATATTTTTTTTTAGTTTTTCTTATGTTATCTATAAATAAAGAGTCAATTTATGTGCACAGAAAAAGACAATTGCAATTATTTCATTTTTGGGTAAGTACAATGGGCTGGAAACTTGAGTGCATCACCAACTATTCCCTGTGCACATATTATAGGCTCATCCAGTTCAGACTTACGGTGACTTGCTACTTGGATATTTACCTTGCCTAAAGAGTTCAGTTTATCGCTTTGAAGAGTACGATTCAGAATTTCATGTTTAATAGTGTTTCATGTAGTAAAAATAATTTTGGGTGCTTGAATTTTCACAGTTTCCAGTCCAAAATAGAACAAAGAGAAATGGCAATAACAATTAAGAGGATATTGATGTTTTCGAGAAAGTATTTGCCTTGCCCATACTGATAATAAAATGAAAATTATGTAAATGGAAACCAAGTGATGTTTTCCAATAAAATCTGTTTCTCATGGATTAGTATTTTTTACCGTCAACCTCATTGATTTGCAAGGGGTAATATATACGTTTTTATGTTGTTGATGAACCGAGAAATAATTTATTGATATGCTATTTAAAAATATAGTATTACGAGGGTAGTACCCATAATTTCTGCAAACCAATAGATCAAGTACACCATGGAAATCAAAATTGCCATAAAACAAATGTTTGTTGTTTTTTAGATTAACAGCTCAAATTTAGTTTTGATAATTGCACCAGTTATTATACAGTTAATTTTAAAATAAGTGTTGTGGTATAGACGATAGACGATGGTTGATTGGGGGTCCTAGCCCTCCCTAGCCCAAAATCCTAGTTACGCCAATGTATACAAAGGGGCGGAGGTACATTTAACAGGGTAAACGCCAGGAAAATATGTACAAGTACTGCGTCGGATGGGGCTGGTCCTCTTCAGGGGTGGTGGCGTGAGGCTCCGGGCGGGAACCATGGCGGCTAGAAGGGATGCAGCATGGCACCTGGCGGAGAGGAGCTCTGGGCCGGCAGTGGAGGTGGGAATTTAGCCGAGGGTCCCGGCGGGCGGACCTGGTGGCGGCTACAGTGAAGCGTCGCGGGGGCAGCTCGACCTTCCTCAGGCGGAGGTGGGCGCTGGGCTCCGGAACTGGGCGGGCTGAGACCCACAGCTGCCGGAGTTTTTCCTTTTCGGCGGGGTCCAGGTATATCTCCAGCTCTAGATACAACTTCCAGGGGCGGCAGGTTATTCGGTTGTGGGGACAATGGACCAAAAGCCCACTTTCCGGGGTGCAGGCGCCCAGGGCGAGGAAGGCAGTGGTGGTGTTCTCCTGGTCCGCGTGCGAGGGCAGGACTCGGCGTAGCTTCTTCCGTGCGGGCGCCTAAACTGACAAGGGCGCCGGAGGCGGTAGCAGCTGGAGGTAACTGCGGGCTTTCTGCGTCAGAAGCGACTCCGGGGTGCTGGGCGGCGAGGACCCAAATAAGCGCTCAAATAATTTACGATGCCTAGAAAGTAAGCAAGCCTCAAGGCATCCGCAACGGGGCAGCTGAATGTAGTCGCAGACCGTTGTTTATGTATGTGGGATGCTTACGCCATAACCTGGAGAGTTGCGTCTGGCGAGGATTCCGGAGATGCGGCTCCACAAACTAGCGGCAGGGCTTGGGGCGTCTGTATACGGGACTCCGCTGTTGAAGATTAAACGCTTTCGGCCGCAAGCCAAAAGTGTGAACCGAAGGGGCGATCGGTGGCTGAGGTGATGGCTTCGAACTCTGGATCGCACAGAGGTGGTGCGGATCGAAGAGCTGGGTTTGCTGGAAGACAGAAGGCGAACTGGTTGATTCGACCGTTAAGTCTTCGATGATTTCCATCCAAAATTCCCTGCGCTTATCAAGGAGTTTGTCGCTTTGTTTTCAATTCTCAGCGCTGTTATTGGTCGACGTAGTGGTAGTTCCTGCTTGTTTATCTGCGGATTCTTATTTTTCTTGATTAACTTTTTTATAGGCGGTTTCCTCGTGGCGCTTTTTCCGTGTATGTAGACACCAAACTCAGTGGGGTTGGCGCAACCCGGCGAGTTACCCTCATTTGTGTAATTTTCTACACGCCGTGCGAGCGTGTGCCGCACGGGCCCATATAGGCGCTTAGCGGGTAGCCTCTGCCTGCAGCGCCATAATGGGCAGCGCAAGGCGTCTTTAATTCTTTCGACGCTTTGTTTCCTTTGTCTGAGATATTAGCAAGTTTTAACGGTCGTTTGCGAACTACCTGCTTTTCTTTCTTACAAAGTGGCCCCAGAAACTTACGCATTTTAAATCTTTATTGCAGCAATTGGCACAGGGCAGAAAATAAAACAGCGTTTTTATTTTTGCTTTTATGTCGTGATTTGTGTTTGGTGTTGTTTCTTTTACTTTTCTTGCCATGATGCTAAATCATGTCACGTAGGATGGCGGTTTTTCAGCAAAAATTAGAGTTGTTGTGTTCGAACCAGCTTTTGTTTTGAATTAACAAAGACTGGCTTGCATTTGTATGTTTTTTTGCCTCATATCAAGTTTTACTTCCGAAAATTTAGAAAAACGTCTTGTTTGCTACGCAAACGCCAAGTTTCAAGAATATTAAGTTCATTTTTTATGTATTTTTATTTTAATTTTGAAAGAACATGTGCGTATGTAACTATATTAATATAATGAAGTTTGAAAAAAAGTTGCTTTTTATTAACTACATATAACATTTATTTTAGGCCTAAAACTGGTGCCTATTTTCTGAATTTTTAAGTCCTAAAATCCACACTCTGATAGGGAGCGAATTTTAGGCAAATTTCCTTTTCGTAACTATTTTAGGCAAATAGGTGGGAGTTAACAGAAATATGTTTCGCAAAACACTCGTCATTTGAGCCGTACTTTACTTGCCTAAAAGCCTAAAAACCAAGTTTACGGCTTAAAATGTATTATAAGTTAAACATTTATTGTTAACCTAATTTTTTAACCAAATTTATGTTTGGTAGGTACCGCTGTGCCACCACGATTCCCTACTATTGTAACATGTGAGCAAACGAAAATGGAATCAAGCTTGGCTTTTAAATATTTGTTGTATGAATAATATGTTGGTGGCACTCTGGCACTATAAAAGAAAAATCGTTTTATAGATCAGGTATCACACTTTACAGGCATTCCACTAACACAGCAGCCGTTAATAAGTACACCATGCCGACCAATTATAAAAAGGAGGTGGAGTTTAATGTTGGCGCCGAATTCAAAAAAAGATAATATACGTATAAGAGTATACAAACATTTAAATTATGTTCCGTTTGAAAAATCGGAGAAAATATCAAAAAGATCGTAAAGCTTATAAAGCAAAAATATGAAATATATAAAAATTATGCATTTATTAATGTATTTAATATAAAAAAACATATCTAAAGAATGATTATTCAAATACTTAGTGCTTTACGTTATCCCTTCTACACATACCACAAATTTGACATATGCAAATGGGAATTTTGGAAGACATACGTTTTTCGACATTTTCTATGCTAGTATACGGTTTTAAAAACTGAGGTTAACCAACTAGTACAATTGTCCACAGAACTAATGTCACCCCGAACGTCAGCTTGGCTTTCTGGATAGGCAACACATTTAACGTCACTGGACCCAATGTTTTTTGCATGATAATATACACAAAGCGTGACGTCGAAAAGCAATTAAGCAGAGAGAAAGTAGACATTTTAGAAGCAAATCCTTCCGTTTAATATTTCGGTGGTGAATCACACGGGGTTACAGTTTATTTATATTAAGCAAGTTTTATTTCACTGCTGTTGTTAATATTATTTGTTATTTGTATGATGGAGAAGCAAGGCATGAAGTAATTCTGGTTGAATATAAACTTATAACAGATATTGATTTATGAAATTGGTACATTGGTACTTAAATCATGGAAAACGTTACATATTCAATTCATAGACGAACTGTCGTTACTTGAAAGCTGTTTGTCTTTAGAAAATTATGTATTGATTGTATGAAACCAACTTAGACATGACGTACACTTTCCATGATATACTTACTTGATTTAAAATAGATTTCCAATTTTTTGTTGGAATACTATACCAGTATTATCGTGCTTAGACGTTTTTTGGGTTGCCTAGCTTCTAACACAATGCATGCAACAAGTAGAAGACAGAGATGCGTGGCGGGCATTAGCACATTTTCTATGCAGAAAGGGGTCACGACGTTCGAAAGCGAACAACGACTTAAGAGAGAGGCACTATAAGGCTATGTCAAATTCGAGGTTAGCAGGTTAGGTTTTGCGTTAGTCGTGTCAAAACTGACAGAAAACCTAACCTACTAACCTCGAATTTGACATAGACTTACAGTGCCACCAACATATTATTTATAAAACAAATATTTCAAAGCCATGCTTGATTTCATTTTCGTTTGTTCACATGTTAGATACTATAAATTCACAAAACTCGTAAACTGTCAAAACGCTGTCAAGTTGGTACCTTGTTTAAATTCTGTTTTGGAACTTCTGATTGCTGATTTTAGCAGCACTGAAATTTTTGAAATTTAAAAACGAGATGTCACACTTTCTTGTAAAAATGTAATCTTCAAAATTATTTAATTTTTGTGCATACACTTCAATTGCAATTGAACAGAAACGACAGAGAGTTTTATTATTGAAAAGGGTAAAAAGGCTATAGTTAATTATTACAAGGAAAAACTTCGCTTAACTTTTGATGCATGTAACATAACCTAACTTTAAATTTGACATTGACAGTTCACGAATTTTGTGAATGGATAGTAGGGACTTTAGTCATTTTATCTCTGGCGTTCCCACCTCCCGCTCTCCAGAGCCAGTAGATATATCTACTCTACCGCTCTCCGAGAAACACAATCTCAATACTGGGTGAATTGTTTATTGTCACTTGACGTGCTTACTAAGACACAAAGTATTGTTCTTTGATTACAAAGCAAGAATGCCAAGCAAAAGTCATCCCTGGGCTGTAAAATTAAAGCTTGGCTAAAGGAATTAGACTCTAACTAAATCTTTCAAGAACACGACGATAGTGTATTTTGTAAAGCATGTGGAAAATGGTAAGTTAAATCAACGAAAACTATTGAAAATGTCTAAACAATGTAAGCGTGAATGTTGATTTCAGTTTAAATTCTCAACAAAATGCCACATAGAAAAACTTGATGCTGTTCCTAGTCACAAGGCAAAAGAAAAGTAACCCAAACGACAAACCCTATTGAATGAATGCTCACAAGCACAAGAAAAAGCGACCGAGAACGTCAATTTCAGTTTGGAAATTTGTCAAGCATTGGTCTCAGCAAATATACCCTTACATAAAGTAAAGAACAAAACTTTCAATGCATTTTTGGAAAAATACTGTCGACAAAAAGTTCCAGAGTCCACCCTGAAAGAAACACACATCCCTAAATATTATAGCAATGTAAATCTTGTATAATTTTGCATTACCTACTTATTTTCCCTAATTTTTATAAATTTTAGACCATAAACAACATCCAGCAATATATTGGAGAACAAAACATTTGGATAGCGGTTGACGAAACCACAGATTTCAATGGCAGGTTTATTGCTAATGCAATAGTTGGCAAACTATCTTGTAAAGAACCAAGAATTTCTCTTCTTCTTGCTTCAAAAGAACTGGAAAACTAATAATATTACAATCTCTAGATTTTTAAATGATTCCTTAATCAAAATCACAAACAAACTGCTTCTCGAAATGCTTGAAATTTGTTTTCTTGCAGCAATTCTGTGAACTAATGGAGTACAACATGTTAGAGTAAAATTATACTTACCAGATGCAGCAGCATATATGCTAAAAAGTGGAGTAAACTTGAAAAATGTTTACCCTAATTTACTTCATGTAACTTTCCTGGCTCATGCCCTTAATCTGGTTTGTGAAATTGTAAGACAACAAAATGATGAAGTTAATGATTTAATTAGCAGTACCCAAATAGTAACTTACGATACAAGTGCGTAAAGCTACTCTTTAGGCACGAGTGGGGTAGAGTTAAAGGCGAGTGAGCGAGCGTTTTAAGCCCCACGAGTGACTAAAGATGCTTTACGCATGTGTATCGTACAATATTTTATCTACGACAGAATCTAAAAAATACGGTAAATATAAAAAATATTTTACAGGTAAATTAGAATTACTAGCAACCGGTCCTAATTTTTAGTGTTTTAAAAATGTTAAAACACGTTGGTACTAACTACGTGCCTAATGAAATTTTTTAATCACGTTGCTATTAACGACGTAAACTAATGAAAACATGTTATTAAACAGTCGTTTTACAAACTTAAAACTGCCAACTAAAAGGCAACTTTACACACTGTCGTAGATAAAATATTTTTAAAAGCTTCATTGGGGGTACAGGTATACAAGGAACGTTTACCTGACTGTCGATTGCCACCAGAACCAGTACTAACAAGATGGGGTACCTGAATTGAGGCAGCAAAAATTGTGAAAAAATTAAACGAGTGAATATTGATCTTAGTCTGTGTTAAGTTGTTTTAATTTCGTTACATTTCACCAAATTTTCCTTAGTTCGACCCTGGCTTTTGAGCGCAATTTAAAGTCATTCAAGCTACGGCAGCAAATTGCCCGGACTTGTTTGTATTGCATTGTTTCTCACGAGCCTATTTAGTTTTTTTGGGACCTTGCAATTCATTGTAAATTATTTACAACCTACATATCCGTCGAAATTTTGGTATCAAGTCAAGCTTATTTCTGTTCAGGGTGACGTAATCTATACTCGCACGCAGCTCAGCTGCTTCTTTTGTAGAATTCTTAACGCCGTTAGGGACATTTGATACTATTCGGTCTCGCGAACAAATTGTCAAAAGGAAGAACATTTTAGTAGAGCTCTTGTTATTCTGTGCATTATATTTCTGATTTCAGACCTTAATACTGCTTTCCTTTTCAAAGGCAGCTTTGTTTCAGTTTATCGATAAGGCAACTTAAGCGTTTTGCCTTCCGTAGCACATTGCAAGCTCTTTGGAAATTAGTTTTGATTAATCTGTTGTGCCCAAGTAATAGGGCCACGTTCTGTAAAGCCCAAACTTTCTTTTCGATTAATTGAACTTCTGAATTTAAGACATTTGATACCCCTGGACTTTCCTTACTAGGCAGTTCAAGTATGTGAGACTTCCTTTGTGCTTTGTTTTAATCGGGGTGTCCTCCGAGTTCATGATGCAGTGTTTCCTTTCGTGTTGCAACAAGGAGACGAAAAATTCAGTTTGGATTAGTAAAAGAGAGATGGACTCTTCTTTAGCGCGGGGGCAATCATTAAGCTCCGCGATTTTAAAATTAATTAGTAGCCAGCCTTCAGTTCAGACAGACGTGTTTTTTTGCGCCCTCGGGGGTTGCCTCGGCGATTCGCCGGGGGACCTTTTGTGTTAACCCGCTTCGGTGCTATCAAGTTAAATTAATGTTTTGTGAAGGATTTCTGTTCTTTCCCCGCGGAACGCGTATGTGTGTGACTCGGTTGACATATCAGCGGGCGGCGTTTTTAATGTTCGTTAACCAACCCCAAAGCCGGGGGAAAGTAATTTTGCACATGGTTGCACATCTAGTACAAGACGCCCTATGAAGCCCAAGTAGTTTTCCCATAGTGAGTGGGGAAACATCTGCTTTTTGCAAATTTTGCTACGTTCAGCCGATCTCGAGTTTTCTTGCGTTCCCGGGGGACGACCGAATTCATCGTGAATGTACTCTGCACTCTTTTGGGCCGCTGTCCACCGTTCCGCTTAACCCTTGGGTCTACCTTGTTCTCCACTGCAGGAAGCAATGACCAACCCCAGCGTCCTTTGAAGCATCACCGAAGCTTGGAGTTCCAACAGACTACCATGCCTGGGCTAAGGTAAATTTGTACATTGTTAACTGTGACGCTTATCCAGTGCCGGGTGTGTTATTATAATTTGTTTATTGCGCAGTGTGCGGAGTTATGAACATTGCGTACGTTTTTGTATTTTAATTATGTCAGTTGATCATTGAAGGCGGAAGCTTTACTCCTGCCAATATTTCAGTTGTTTATTCTTTGCAACTCTGTTTAGATTAAGTTAGTTCTTGCGTGGGATCCCCTTTTTGTCCTCAGCTAGGATGTAACCTTTTTGATAGCCGACTTGTGGCTTGATGTACGAAAATTTAAATCATTAAATTTCATTATTGGCTAAATCAATTATTGGTTGGATTTAAATGTGTGAACCTACTGAGTCCTCAACTAAATACGGCTTTAGCCGAGTGTATTTTCATGTAAAGACCAGAGCATGCGATAGAACGCGTAAGCCCTTAAGATCAGGGGTGTTTTGTATTTTGTTATTAGCTTCCAGAGCGGTGGCCATCGAAGGTAAGTGACTTCGATTTTTGTGGCCACCCTACGTTTGCATCCGTCGTCGACGGAGCTGACGAGTGACGCTGGAGTGGGGTGAAGCTACTTGGAGAATCTCCCCTTAGGCTACGTGTACTTTCTTACTTCTACCACGTTAGATACCTCTTTTAAAAAGTAAGTGGCGTCCTTAGGCAATTCTTTTGAGCAAAGCATAGGGTAAGTGCTGTCGGTTTTAACTGAGCTTTCGAACCACGCCTTCTTGACTAAGCTAGACGAGAGTAACTGGAGCGTCGTCATCTGCTCCGACACATCAAGATCTGTGTTTTTTTTTGTAAAGCCGGCAAACCCTGTACTTTTCCCCGATTTTTGACAGTGCTTGTGATCAATGTCGATTCGAGCATTTAATCCTGTAACAGATTCTAAGTGGCGCCCAACGTAGGGCTTGGGTTTTGTCGATAACGCCCTTAGGGCATTGTTTTTGTGTTTCTTTTCTTGTCATACAGCTTCATTTTAGTCTTTGGCATCAACATCATATAGTTTTTTCCAGTATTTTTCATGAAAACTTGACTTTTTAAAACTTTGAAATTTGGAAACGTGTTTTTTTATAGTAGAACGCGTATCCTATTTGTTTTCTTTTATTAAATGAGTTCCTTGCTATCCTTTGAAATTCTTGGAAGGTATCAAACTTTTTTTTTGAATCCGTTTATTATTGATTGTGTTTAGCCTTCAGCTAATTTGAAATTTTATTGTGTCATTTCGAATTTAAGTTGGAGTTAGTAGAGTTCATCGATGTTGACGTTCTAGATTACCGATATTTTTTTTGTCATTCTTTGATGTGGTGCCGCGTTGTTGCTCGTTGACGAGTTGGAAATCATTTTCGCTCTCATTATTCTGTATTGGTTCGTTGTTGGGATGTGGTTTGTGTTGGTGTGTTTGTGAGATACGCGTATGCGAATTTTTAAGGTTTCTCAAACCATCTTCTTAGTTGGCTTGGCGTAGTTTTTTTGATTGACTTCTATTTCGTTCCCATTTCTATCGTGTATCGCCCAACTTCGTTTGCTGATTTCATCGCGTGCATCAACACTTGTTGAAGTGTCTTGTACACTTTTTGTCATACGTTTTTCGTTTATTGACTTAGTTGTTTACCGTGTTGGAGTATGTTGCGATTTAGTCGCCTGTTGTTGTTTTGTTTTAGTGACTTCTAGGCCAGCGTAAAATTTTCTTAGGATCGGCGTTTTGTACCGTTGCTGTCCACTATCGGAAGGTTGAGGTGGGGTAAATTCTGCTTTATTGCACATCTGTTTGAAGACGCCGCTTAAGTAATCCCGCTTGTGTTCTCGTGTAGTATGAGAGCGTTGCATCTTTGCAAATTCTGGTTACGCTGTGCCATTTCGAAGTCTAGAATAATTCTTTTTCGATCAAGACTGCATCGTTCCGTTATTTATTGACGATCTGTCGTCGCCTACCGAACTTTCGTTTGATGACTTTAGGTTGTCACATTCCGTGTCTTTGCCCTTTGGGAGAGACAATTTCGTTGAAGACTTTTGATGACTTTAGCACTTTAGGTCATGCATCGTATTCCTGCCCTTTGGACTTTGGGAGGAGCGATTTCGTTGTTAACTTCTGAGCCTCGTGTGTCAGTCATGCGCAGGCCGTTCGTATGTTGTTTCTTTAGTGAAGTTTATGTTTGACATATGTTGGAGACTTTGTTTTTCTGGATTTTCTTTTGGTGTTCGGTGTTGAGGTCATTTTCGGTCTCGCATTATGCGAATTCATAGACGATTTGGCTTTTCGACATCGTCATCGATTGAGGATTTTGGTGGACTTAGTTTTCTTTTCCTTTACAATCCTAAGTCACAATGGATTAACCATGTGTGACATATCGTTGTATATAATTGTTCGCTTTGTTAGCATAGGATAGAATAGCATAGGTTAGTTTAGGCTAGGTGGCCTTCAAGGCCTTCGAGACTCCTGTCGTTCGTGGCTACCCCTTTCTTTGATCGCTTGTTGCTGTGGGACTAACACAAGAGGCCGATCCCGTGACGCCTCGCGTGCCCTCTTCAACGGGTCATCGAGAGTTAGGCTGCGAACCTTGGGGCTTCACACCCTGTGTTCGATCGGTAGGTTGGGCGAAAGGGTCCACAGGTATGACTTATACCCTATTATGACAAGCTTATTCAAGAGAAAAACACATCCCAGGTGGTATATCAACTCTTCTCTCTCATCTTTCTTCTTTCGTTCTATCCTCCCTTTACCGTGTGTCCGGCGACACCTGTCATTGTCCTCACCCGTTTTGCCTTTGGCACTTTTCCCTTTAAACCGTGTCATGGGGCCGGATAGTGAGTCGGCAGTGGGTCCGGTCGTCTTACTTATTCGTCACCCCATGGCCGCTCGGCCATGGTCGGATTCTTTTGGGATGTGGGCACCACCCTTCACGGGGTGGAGTGGTCCGTGTTTGTTTGAAACTTTGAATTTTGAATTGTCGATCGCCAGGTCGAATGGGACTCCTGGCGGAGAACCCTCCTGTGGGACAATAATGTTTACGTTTAATTGTCGCTCGATTCCCTGGTCCGGGGAGGGATGTTCTAGGCCTCACCGAACCGTCAGTGCCCGATTGGGGTTTTACGTAGTTTCCACCGGCGTACCCGCTCTTTTTATAACTCTTCTCGCTTCTCACTCTGTAACGTGACGCTATTCGTCATAGCGTGGTTGGGATCCCGAGTAGTGACGGCTATCTCAACCCGCACCCTAGGTTCAGCGAATCTTCTAGCAGCTCTCTCGGTCGTCTCAAGGATCAATTTGAGGAAATTGAACTTTAGTGAGGAGGGCGTTAAGTTGTTTTAATTTCGTTACATTTCACCAAATTTTCCTTAGTTCGACCCTGGCTTTTGAGCGCAATTTAAAGTCATTCAAGCTACGGCAGCGAATTGCCCGTACTTGTTTGCATTGTTTCTCACGAGCCTGAAGTCGCTGTTTGAACTTCGAAGTGCAAGGTTGTGTACATCTGTGCGCTCGAGTTATCAAGCAACACACATTTGACCTAAGGTCAGGTGCAATCTTACGTACGTTTATACTTAGAAATTATCTGCTATAAACTGTAAGTACATTAATAATTACAACTTAAATGGAGTATACGCCCGTTTCCGGGTCGTATACAACAAACCAGCCAAACATAAACAATTATGGAGAACCAAACCACCAGATCTCGTATTTTCAACCACCAACAAACTTATCATACTCGCAACCCATGCCTATACAACAACCATACCTGCAAAATGCACCCATTTACAATAGCCAACCACAAAATAACACCCAAATACCAATTATGAATACAATCCAGCAGCCGCATAACTCGACACACACACCAAATTTAAATATGACAAATCAATGGCAACAGGTGCCATACAGTAAAAAACGACCGAGAACCATCGAAACACACGAATCCCACATTAATAAAAAGTAAGAATACTGGCTGGGGGACAACAGATTTAATGCACTCTCAGAAGTAGCCAATATGGAAGAAGGAAGTACAAAAACTATTGAAACTAAGCCACCGCCGATATTCGTATCTGGAGTTAAAAACATAAAACCTCTAATTGATATGTTAGAAAACATTGCCAAGGACAAATATGTGTTAAAAACGCTGTACAACGATCAGGTAAAAATACAACCATCAGAAAGCCTGGTCTACACCTCAATTATAAAAGCTCTGGTAGAAAAAAAGACGGAATTTCATACCTATAAGCCTAAAAGTGAAAGGGCATTCCGAGTAGTCCTTAAAAACCTTCATCCAACAACAGAGGTAGATGAAATAAAGAAAAGCCTACTACAAAAAGGACACCACGTAACAAACATTTGGAATATAAAACAACGTGACAAAAAAATACCACTACCAATGTACTTTATAGACTTAAAACCAAATGACAACAACAAGGAAATATATAAAGTAGATCAACTCCTAAATACAAAAGTACAATCGTCCACAGAACTAATGTCACCCCGAACGCCAGCTTGGCTATTTCGATAGGCAACACATTTAACGTCACTTGACCGAATGTTTCCTAGAGGGTAGTACACACAAAGCGTGTCACCGGAAAGCAATTAGGCAGAGAGAAAGTAGACATTTTAGAAGCAAATCCTTCCTTTTAATATTTCGGTGGTGAATCACACGGGGTTACAGTTTATTTGTATTAAGCAGATTTTATTTCACTGCTGTTGTTAATATTATTTGTTATTTATAAAATGTAGAAACAAGACATGAAGTCATTCTGGTTGAATATAAACTTTAACAGATATTGATTAATGAAATTGTTGAAGAGTTTAAAGATTTTCGTTTATTGTTAAACGTTTTAAGTGATTGAGGAATCACCGTCGCTACCATCTTCCCGAAGTTTAATTTAAAATTAAAATAGTTTTTTCTACCGCTAAAGGCACAACACTGGAAACCTAGATTTGACAAACAAATATTTATCTTGTTTTCACAATTTGAAACACAATTTAGTAGAAACTTGAAAAATAAGAAATAATTTAAATTGTTCTACTTGAGGAACGTGAAAATTTTTGCGAAACTGAAAGATTAATTAAACGGTTTTAAAATTTAAACATATACAGTGTAACTTCTATTTACGAAGTCCCCAAATTCAAGAAGAAAATCATTAAAAGGAAATTTCGTAAAACAGAAAATCATTTAAAATAGCCTAATAAATGCAACTTCCGAAACGTCTTGTGATAAACACCCTAGACTGTGGAAAAAGTCCGATAAAACAAATCATAATAGACCACTGCCAAAAATTATATCATTCAGAGAACAACTGCAACTGGTTGTTTTCCAAACAGCATTTTATATATGTGAATGTGAGCAATTTATTCTATATTTATATCTACTCTAGTGGGGTAACTAACTCATTACGTCACTAATTTGACACTATTTCCGTTAGGTAATGAAGCTCATTACACCACTCAGTTATGTAATGGTTTCATTACCTAACTGAGTGGTGTAATCGCTTTATTACCTAACTGAAATAGTGTCAAATGAATGACATAATGACATTTGCCCACTAAAATATTTTTAAAAATTACAGATCTGACATTTCTCTTAATGCACTTTTCTTAATTTTAGGCAGTTGTAGATAAAAATTTGTACAATGCATGTGTGATAATGCATCATTAATATACTTGTGTGCTTACAGAACTCGTGCTACGCACTCGTTTGTAACTTACACACACGTATATTAATGATGCTCTTATCCCATTTGTATAGTAAATAACTATTACATGACTAGTCCTTAAAATGTATTTCATTTAATTTCATCAAAAATTTGTTCATATTTTACTTACCATAAATGGAATTTTAATTCGTAAAATAGAGCAAAAATCATATGGTAAATTATTCGAACTGCGGAATATCTGTAAAAAATCGTTAAACAGAGAACTTCGTAAAACTGAAGTTCCTTAAGAAGAAGTTCCACTGTATGTAGAAATTCAGGACCTTAAATGTTATTCAAAAATCTGGTGTGATACACGCACGCAACTTCCTTTTACAGTGATCTTATAATTAGCCAAAAATTTGATTTTTAATTTTTAAGTTTGTATTTGTCAACATTTTTCAAAAATTAGGTACGAATTCTACAGAAACCGTACAAAATAGAGCGTTAGTTCAAGAGACAAATTTTCTCTAAAATTGTAAGCAGAATTCAAAAATATAATAATATACCGGGTGTTCTATTTAAAATAGGAGTTAGTAAAAAAGAAAAAAACAAACAAATGAAACCCATTTTAGAGGTATTCAACTGGAAAATCAACTATCTCACGTCAATACACATTAAAAATGTAAAGTTTCGAAAAAAACCTTTGGGGCCGTTTTTGAAAAAGTAAACACCATACTTCCAGTTATGAGATTTTCTTCAAAAGCTTTCCGTCGCGTCTAGATAGTACACAAAACTTATATATGATGTTTCAACGCCATACCTCTTTTCGTTTTTGAGATATTCTGTTCACTGACAGACCAATGAACAAAAACATGTTTTTTGGGTTCAGGGGACTCTAAAACGTGAAGATCTGTTGAAAACTCAATTTCGAATTTTTGGTGTAGATCAAATACTTCCTTTATTGTGCAAGGAAGTAAAAATCAACAAAAAATAAAAATTACTAGAGTAGGTAACCTAAAAACTTATAGGACCTCTTAGAAGTGTTGTTTTTAAATTGGATATATATAACATGGACTTGTGCGATAAAAGTTAACCTTATGGAACTGTTTTTTTTTTATTATTTACTTAATGCACTACAAAATAGTAATGTTTATATTTTAAACGAAATGTTAATGACGTCATATCTCAAATACTGATAATATTTCTAAACACAATAGTGCCAAAAGATGCAAAAAACATTAAATTAATTTAAGTGTCATAGTTTTATCCAGAATCTTCGTCCTGAAAAAAACCTGGTACGCTTAACTTTATTTAAAATTTTCCGCTTTTGATACCATGGTTGTCATCGAAATTTATTTAAATCGAAATATACTTTTTATAGAGAGTGTTAGAAATCGTTCAATTGTATTTACAGCCATATAATAGTTATTTAGACCACAAGTGTTAGAAGTGCAACTTTTTTTCACAAGTGTGGAGGGTTAATAATCCACGCCCGTGAAAAATAAGCACGCTAACACGAGTTGCCTATAAGATTTTTTAAAAATTTCATTAAATATTCAAATCCAAGTATATTTTGTATAGAATTTTATTTGCCCTCATTTTAGTCAAGTGCGTTGGTCAGTTCTGGTAACTAAGGAAACGTCTATTTAAAATCGTTCATTCCTAAATTAAAAGCAAAATGTCACTTTTTTCACTGAATGAAAAAAGTGGCACCACACACCGAAATTAATTTAAAAAAGCCTACTTTTTTAAATGAAATTTTAAAAAGATTTTTATGAAACACTTGTCACAATATAAAAAAAGATACGGTTGAAAATTACCAATAAGGTTATTCTAAGTGAAAATGAAAAGCAATGATGAAATTGTTACAATACATGTTTATAGTATTTAACATTACTAGCTTGGTAAGAGGGTTTTTACTGGCGGACAGAAGGATATGACTGGCGAGCCAGTCACCTTCTGGAACCAGTAAAACCCGTTACCTTGCGTGTATTGTTGAATATTTTATTTGTTCCTCACTTGTAAATAACTATAAATTTACCATTTATTCACAATGTCAAACTGACAAGCAACTAAATTCATCAATATGACACATACTAAGGAAGACAACTCTGGCTTTGCACGCTATCATTATTTATCTATGAGCACGCTTGTAAAAAATTACAGGCTAGCCAGTAAAAATTTTACAGGCTAGCCAGTTAAGAGACATTTTCAAGGTGAATACAGTAACTTGATAAATTGATGTTTACAAGTGAGGAACATATAATAGCTACTTATGCAACAAGTGCTAAAGTTGACGTTATGAAGGTAATGAAGCCATTACATAACTGAGTGGTGTAATGAGCTTCATTACCTAACGGAAATAGTGTCAAATTAGTGACGTAATGAGTTAGTTACCCCACTAGAGTGGATAAAAATATAGAATAAATTGCTCACATTCACATATACAGTGTGGTCCATTAAGTGTGCAACAAATGAGACATTTTTTTATTAGTTGTAAAACCGAAATTTAAATACAGCCAAAAGTTAGTGCATGTTCGATAACCATATCAGATGCCCTTAGAATGGCTTTAAGTCAAACAATATACAGGGCAGGACAAAAAATATGTAATTCGTTCAAGAATAAAGTTACCTTATTTCAAAAAATATAGCAAAATTTTATTGAGAAAAGTTGTTTAGAATCAAAAGTTATGCTCAAATACAAAGTCACGGCCTCCTATTCGAATTTTGATTCTTTTTCTTGTAAAATTTTGTATTATCCCCGTGTGATACATATTTTTATTATTCTAATTTTATTAAGAGTTTTTCATATGTAAATTATTATTGGTAAAGCATTTGACTTATTAAAAAGAATATTTGCGAAATTCTAAAGTTCTGTTAAATATCGTTGCAACAAACATGAAGTGGACGCTTACCTAAAAAAATATAAATCCAAGTAAATTTTACAAATACGCTTCAAGTTGCTAAAAGTTATTTAAAAGGGATGTGGTTGTGGCTACTTTAAATACATATAAAATAAAAATAATAAAAATATGTATCATACGGGGGTAATACAAAATTTTCCAAAAAAGAATCAAAATTCGAAAAGGAGGCCGTGACTTTGTATTTGAGCATAACTTTTAATTCTAAACAACTTTTCTTAATAAAATTTTGCTATATTTTTTGAAATAAGGTAACTTTATTCTTGAACGAATTACATATTTTCCTGCCCTGTATATTGTTTGACTTGAAGCCATTCTAAGGACATCTGATATGGTTATCGAACATGCACTAACTTTTGGCAATATTTAAATTTCGATTGTACAACTAATAAAAAAATTTCCCATTTGTTGCACACTTAATGGACCACACTGTATAAAATGCTGTTTGGAAAACAACCAGTTGCAGTTGTTCTCTGAATGATATAATTTCTGGCAGTGGTCTATTATGATTTGTTTTATCGGACTTTTTCCACAGTCTAGGGTGTTTATCACAAGACGTTTCGGAAGTTGCATTTATTAGGCTATTTTAAATGATTTTCTATTTTACGAAATTTCCTTTTAATGATTATCTTCTTGAATTTGGGGACTTCGTAAATAGAAGTTCCACTGTATATGTTTAAATTTTAAAACCTTTTAATTAATCTTTCAGTTTCGCAAAAATTTTCACGTTCCTCAAGTAGGACAATTTAAATTATTTCTTATTTTTCAAGTTTCTACTAAATTGTGTTTCAAATTGTGAAAACAAGATAAATATTTGTTTGTCAAATCTAGGTTTCCAGTGTTGTGCCTTTAGCGGTAGAAAAAACTATTTTAATTTTAAATTAAACTTCGGGAAGATGGTAGCGATGGTGATTCCTCAATCACTTAAAACGTTTAACAATAAACGAAAATCTTTAAACTCTTCAACAATTTCATTAATCAATATCTGTTAAAGTTTATATTCAACCAGAATGACTTCATGTCTTGTTTCTACATTTTATAAATAACAAATAATATTAACAACAGCAGTGAAATAAAATCTGCTTAATACAAATAAACTGTAACCCCGTGTGATTCACCACCGAAATATTAAAAGGAAGGATTTGCTTCTAAAATGTCTACTTTCTCTCTGCCTAATTGCTTTCCGGTGACACGCTTTGTGTGTACTACCCTCTAGGAAACATTCGGTCAAGTGACGTTAAATGTGTTGCCTATCGAAATAGCCAAGCTGGCGTTCGGGGTGACATTAGTTCTGTGGACGATTGTACAGTTCGAAGCTCCTCATGCAAAGAGAGAAATACCTCAGTGCAAGCGTTGCCAAAGATTCGGACATACAAAAAACTTTTGCCAAAATATCCCTAGATGTGTTAAATGCACAACAAATCATTTGACAGCCGAATGTCCAAGAAAAGCAAAAGACTGATGTAAAATGCGTCAACTGCAACGAACAACATCCGGCCAACTATAGAGGTTGCATTGTGCACAAACAACTGCAACAAAAGTTCTACCCAACACTACGGGAACGAAAAATACGGCCAGTTCAAGCAGGATTATCATATGCTCATGCCACATATAGGCAACATAGCATACCCACAACCCAAGAAAACCATTTTACACCCGCCACCGAAATACAACCTTCCAACGATATAACTGAACTCCGTCAAATGATGAAAAATATCATGGATCAAATAAGTACGCTTGTTAACCTCATGTCAATGCTCATGAATAAAACCAATTAATGGCTACTGTATTAAAAATAGCTGTATGGAACGCCAATGGCTTGTGCCAACACGCACAAGAAATAAAAGTGTTTTTACAAAATTTAAATATAGACATACTCTTACTATCTGAAACTCATTTCACCACATAACAATACCAAATTACAACGTATATAGTACAAATCATCCCAGTGGCGGGGCTCACGGAGGTTCAGCAATAATTATCAAACAAAAAATTAGACATTATGAGCGAGCTGAGTACAAATTAAACAACATACAAGCCACTAGTATTGCTGTTGAAGACGCTACCGGGGAAATCACCGTATCAGCAATTTATTGTCCGCCAAGACATAACAACAAAGAAGCTGACTTCACAGATTTTTCTAAAACATTAGGAAATAGATTTATCGTTGGAGGTGATTTTAATGCTAAGCATTCAGTATGGGGCTCGAGAACTACCACAACCAAAGGACGGGAGCTCCTAAAGACTATTCAGCAGAATAACCTATTTTACCTAACAACCGGACAACCTACATATTGGCCGTCTGACCCCAATAGAATACCTGACTTGCTGGATTTCTGCATTGCAAAAGGCCTTGACAAAAAGAAAATATTAGTTGAATCCTGCCTAGAACTTAGCTCTGACCATACTCCAGTACTAGTGACTTTATTAACACATGTAATTGGTAAACCAAAAAAACCATCGCTGTATAATAGAAAAACGGACTGGAATATATTCAGAGAAAATCTAGATCAAATAATAACCACATACACATACACATACCACTAAAAACTGATCTCGTGATAGAAGACGCAGTAAAAAATTTAACCAAAGCCATACAAACTGCAGCATGGCAAGCAACACCAGATAGCAGCGATACACATATAATAGAAAAACTTTCCGCAATTCTCAAAGAAAAACTAACCGATAAACGGAAAGCTAGGAAAAGATGGCAACTGACAAAGGCTCCGACAGATAAACAGAGATATAACAAATTAGCTAAAGAACTTAAAAACTTACTACATAAGATAAAAAATGATTCAATACAAGAATATCTTGAAGGATTAACCCCGACTGAAGCCACCGACTACTCCCTCTGGAAACCTACTCGCAAAATAAAACATCCACAACAGCAAGTACCACCAATCAGAAAACGAAACCATTCTTGGGCTAGAACAAATCAGCAAAAGGCTGCAACGTTTGCCGAACACCTGATCACAGTATTCCAACCTAATCCATCTCCACAATTAACATCAGATGGCTATGACGCTGAAAAAAACTAACCAATTGGAGGTAGAAAGAGTAATACAACACGATATTAATCCGAAAAAAGCACCGGGACATGATCTCATTACTGGAAAAGTGCTTAGGGAATTGTCTGAAAAAGGCTACCAAGCTCTAACTTATATTTACAATGCGATAATGCGACTAGAATACTTTTCCTTACAGTGGAAAGTGGCAGATATAGTCATGATATTGAAACCCGGGAAAAATCCAAACGATGTTACTTCATATCGGCCTATCAGCCTATTGCCAATTCTCTCCAAAATCCTAGAAAAAATCATCCTGAAACGAATAACACCAATAATAGATGGACACCAGCTCATACTTAATCATCAATTCGGATTCCGAAAAGGACACGGAACCACAGAGCAAATACACCGTTTGGTAAAACAAATTAACCAAGACTTTGAAAATAAACGTTATTGCTCAGCAGTAAGTGTGGATATTAGTCAAGCTTTTGATAAAGTTTGGTACACCGGCTTATACTACAAACTGAAATCCGCGTTCCCACACCCAGTATTCTCTCTCCTAAAATCATACCTCACAAACAGAACATTCCGAGTTAAGTATCAAGATGAACACACCGAGCTGTTTCCAATCCTATCAGGAGTACCACAGGGAAGCATTCTCGGGCCCATGCTTTATTCCATATATACATCAGATTTGTCAGAAACCATTGAAACAACCATAGCCACTTACGCCGACGATACAATAATTCTAGCATCACACAATAACCCCATCGTTGCCTCCAGGAACCTTCAAATATACCTAAACCAATATGAAGAATGGTTACAGCGCTGCAGAATAAAAGCCAACGAAACCAAATCCGAACATATTACTTTCGCACTTAAACACGGAAACTGTCCCTCAGTTTTTCTAAATGATGCTCCTATTCCGCAAAAAGATGTAATTAAATACTTAGGACTCCATCTAGATCGAAGAATGACATGGCGCACTCACATTTTCACAAAAAGAAAACAATTAGGTTTGAAATTCAAGCAAATATACTGGCTACTTGGTAGGAACTCTGTACTATCTACTGACAATAAACTTTTACTATACAAATCCATATTAAAACCCCTCTGGACATATGGAATACCACTCTGGGGCACTGCGAGCAAATCGAATATAGAAATCATACAGAGATACCAAAATAAAATCCTCAAAACAATTGTCAACGCACCATGGTACGTACCAAATAATTTATTGCATAAGGACTTATGTATGCCTACAGTAGGACAAGAAATTGCAAAAACGAGCGCCAAATACAAAGACAAGATATCGACACATCCTAATCAAACGGCAACCACACTATTCGATGATGAAGACGCGCCAAGAAGATTAAACGGTTTAAACCAGCAGACCTTACAAATCGCTTTATTTAAATAGGTATTCGGTTAACTCTTTTTCTCATATTCTTAACAGAACTCTATAGAGTATGCTTACTGGAGCATTACTCTACCTGACATGTATATAGTTGATAAGTTTTAGACTAAGTATTCTCATAAGCTATATTTATAGTCCGTAACAGCGGACTGATTGTACAAAAATTAGGAGTCAATAAAAAAAAATTTACAATTTTTGTGGTATTTTTTTGAAAATCAAATTTTTTTCGTTTGTAATCTTTTATCCCAAAGTTTCTTGTGTAGAAATAATTGTTTAGGTTTTTTAAATACTCATTTGTCATAAAATTTTTGTGGTAACTTGGTATTACTATTATTTCAATCTTAAAAACCGATATTTGAATGACTTAGGCCATCATATTTGAAAGCAAACGCCTTTGAGCGAAAAAAAAAATACACACGGTCATTTTGACCGGGTTTGTGCACTGGTGTTCGGCAATTTCACCCGTGTACCGCCGGGTTAAGTTAGTTCTTGCGTGGGATCCCCTTTTTGTCCTCAGCTAGGGTGTAACCTTTTTGATAGCCGACTTGTGGCTTGATGTACGAAAATTTAAATCATTAAATTTCATTATTGGCTAAATTAATTATTGGTTGGATTTAAATGTGTGAACCTATTGAGTCCTCAACTAAATACGGCTTTAGCCGAGTGTATTTTTATGTAAAGACCAAAGCATGCGATAGAACGCGTAAGCCCTTAAGATCAGGGGTGTTTTGTATTTTGTTATTAGCTTCCAGAGCGGTGGCCATCGAAGGTAAGTGACTTCGATTTTGTGGCCACCCTACGTTTGCATCCGGCGTCGGCGGAGCTAACTAGTGACGCTGGAGTGGGGTAAAGCTACTTGGAGAATCTCCCCTTAGGCTACGTGTACCTTCTTACTTCTCCCACGTTAGCTATCTCTTTTAAGAAGTAAGTGGCGTCCTTAGGCAATCCTTTTGAGCAAAGCATAGGGTAAGTGCTGTCGGTTTTAACTGAGCTTTCGAACCACGCCTTCTCGACTAAGCTAGACCGAAGGTAACTGGAGCGCCGTTATCTGCTCCGACACATCAAGATCTGTGTTTTTTTTTTGTAAAGCCGGCAAACCCGATTTTTGACAGTGCTTGTGATCAATGTCGATTCGAGCATTTAATCCTGTAACATCAGAATGAATTACGTTTGCAACTAAAATTTTACTATTAGGTTGTAATGTCATTTCAGGCAGAACATTCGCAAGCCATCCGCAAATCTCAAGAATTGATTACTGAGAAAACTATTCAACAAATTCATTTATATACAATGTCATTTTGAAATGTTTTGGCTACCAGCATCAAGAAGCTTGAAACTGTAGGCATGACTCTATTTAATCCTACAATAAAGGTGGCGAATCGCCGACAAGGCACACGATACTCGAGAGTCTCGGTCAATAAACATACAACTGTCACCCTCGACGGCTGGTAAAGTGGTCTGGAAAAACAAGAGGCGAAACTAAGCGGTATCAACACACTCGCAAGAAACCAAAGTCACAAAATTAGCTGTATCAGCAGGACAACATCTGGCGAAACCAACATAACTTCTCGCACAAGCACAAACCGCTCTCAACAATAAACAAAGTCAAATCGTGCGGCAACAGCGAAAAGACTCCGGACGCCTCCAACAAATAAAGTCCATCAACACGACCGCCCTCGCACGCGGGAAGCGCAGGGGCGAGAAACTTGCCTTACAACGACTGTACTCTCTTGCGGGCCGAGGCTGAATGCCCAAAACGACGCCAAGCTAAATTCCAGATCAACGCGCTCGAACGCGTCAAAAGTGACCAATCACAACGGCTAGCGAAGCAGCTTGAATATGAAAGAATGAGACGGAACGACTGCCTCTTTGTCGCACCCGCAGGGCTTCGTTTTAAATTTACCGCAGAAAAGCCAACTTGCAAGCGATATCCCAACGCAGGTGTTCAGCCAAACGACGGCGTGCGAGAAAGATCGACTGAAGCTCAAATCATTCGAGACAGATATCTCGCTTGCTCCCACGGGCTATGTTTTTGAAATTGATGTAAACAAGCGTTCTTAAACGCAACGGGATGATAACAGCTCCAAATGCGTCTTTGTAGAGATTTGCGCGAAATCTAGAATGAAAAATGAACCCAAAAACCAAGCGCGGGTCAGGGTCTTTGTGTGATGCGGAAAGCTGCCATATCAAAAAATAATATATTGCCGAAACGGGCCCGATATAAGTACAAGCGGACTCTCCAATTTTGTATCAAAACTGCTCTAAATGGTTATGTAGCTATCGGAATTTAAAAAAAATAGAAAATGGCCTGACAACTCTTCCGTAAATAGGCTGTGTTCATATAGTAATTTGCTTCTCTCTCCTGTACGTTTTTTCTCTTCTCACTCTTGTTGGTGTTTCGCCTATCGATAGATGGTTGATTTCTTGACATCCAGTGTATTTGCAAAAGCTTCCCAGTCTCCATTATTATTCTATAATCCGCGAATCTGCGTCTTTACATTGTCAGCATCTATACTTTTTTAATGTGCGGTATTTTTTATGTTATTAGATTAATGAACACCAGCAACAACTAACAATAATTAATTCTATTCTGTCACAACCATTGTCATTTTCCAATGTCAATTCTAAATTGCTTATTCCCATTTTGAAATTGTTTATTCCCATTTTGAAGTTGTTTAGTCCCAATTTGAAGTTGAAAAGCTATAGTCATGTCTTAAGTCTGTAGGTGAATGTCAGTTTCCATTTTGTTTCTGAAAACTTTTGTCACTGTGACAGGTAAAAGTTTACACTGCATTAAGTTTAATTATATAAAAAAAATAAGATGGCATATACACAACAACAACGAGTGTAATAATCATAACGGTCAATAAAAATTGTTTTTGTTAAGTGCTTTTCATATTTTGTCAGGACATTTTCAAACTTTAACTAATGTACGAGTTATTTATCGATTTTTCAAGATTACGACCCCGCTTGTAAATAGCCTTCTTTTTAATGTTTTTCAGTTGAATTTAAGTGTGCATCAAATTTTATTCAAACTATGGCACAGTTGCGCTCTGGCCTTGAACCGTCTCGCTTGTACGTAGGCTGTTATCGCTTCTGCAGCTGTTACGAGCTTGGCTATTGGAGTGCTTTCTGCATTGAATTTGAAACGCGAGCCTGTGAGAGCGACAGAGGTTTTTTAATGTTTTTCGTTTGGTCTCCGTCTGTCTGAGTTGTGGCCGCCCTTCCCTGTCGGCGGGGTAACATAATTGAGTTGAGTTTAGGGTTGGGAGTTAGTTGCTGGCTGTTGTTGCGAACAGGTTCCTAGAGTGTGGACCTAGCCGCACCGCGCGACTTCGGTCGCATGGCGGTCTATCGAGAGCGTTTCTAGCAGTTGAAGCGGCCAGTTATGTGCAGGTGTGTGGTTTTTGGTGCTGCTCCGCTTTGGTGACCAACGCCCCGTAGTCTCGAGTGCCATGAAGGCAATTTACCACTAAATCGTAGGTGGGATCATATCCAACGAGGACGTGCAAAAGGTCTCCCTGTCTTTTTTTCCAATGCGAGTTTCGTCGCATCGTATCCTGTGCAAGGTATCCCGGAGTATGCGTCATCAATGAGTACAGCTGCGGCCTTGCGACATTCCGATGCTGTGAGGCGAGGTCCTGCCACCGATCGTAGAACCAAGCGATACTGCAATAAATAAAGTAGCGTGTATTGTAAAAGTTAGCCGTTATATAGTTGCCACGTGCATGTAATATTTGCCCCCTTTTTTTACTTTGAGCGCTAACCAACGCTAATAACTGTAATCTGTGTTCCGCTATCATGATTCACGCACTAAATTAATGCTAGTGGCCCATTCTGGGCCCGATTTAATAGTAAAGTTTGCCCTTTTTATTTTGCACGATATAACGCACATATCGCTAAATTCGTAGGAGGAAAACGAGTATGTTTTTCTTTTAAAAATCGTACGCCAGGTGTAAAGCTGCAGTAATAGCTTACAATAAGGCCGGTAGCTTTTAAGATATGCGAAGTCACATCACCAAAACGCCTGCAAAGTACACTGCTGCATATTGTGAAGGTCGGCGAAAAATAATCTCAAAACAGAAGCATCAGCGTTTAAAAACAAACATCAATTACCGAAGAAAGTGCATCGCCTATGAAGATTCAGATTATGGTCCGGATGCAGGAGAAGTAATTTCAGATATGGAAGAAGAAGCGTTTGCCAAATGTAAAGAAATATTAGTAACAGAGTTAGGTGCAAGATTAGATGATATTCTTTCTGAAACATCTGGTCAACATCGTAGCGGTGTACGAGGAGAGGATGAAAATGCTAACCGCTTCGAACTTTGGAAGAGTATGTAAAATGAGATCTACCGCTTCTTGTGCTAAAGCAGTCAAAGATACCTTGTGCAAAAACTTTTTCGACAATGCAGCTACGCGCTACGGAATAGAAAACGAACACCGAGCTATAGCTGAGTTTGAAATTGAAACCAATAGTACCGTAACCTCGGGTGGTCTACATATTTTTCCTTATCTTGGAGCATCTCCGGATTATATTGTAGAAAATGGTTCTATTATAGAAATAAAAGAGATTCTACACCGGCAGAAGCAGTTATACAAAAGAAAATCAAGTTTTGCAATTAAAAATGGCGAATTACAAGTAAAAAGAAGTCACGACTACTACTACCAGGTGCAGGGACAATTAAATATATGCGACAAAAGCAAATGTTATTTTGTTGTTTGGTCATCTAAAAGACTTTCCATAGAAGTTATAGATAAAAATGAACAATTGTGGCAAACTAAAATCAAAATGTTACCAAAACTACAAAAGTTTTATATGGTGGTACTGTCAGAACTTGTTGATCCACGAAAACGCGAAATATGCCAATACAATAAGAGACGCATTTTTGGTATCACATGCAACATAATATAAGATTATAAATAAGAGATGCGATTACGTATGGTAAATACAAAATGTGTTTTGAAGAGTATAATAAACTTACACATTTGTTTTAAACAGTGTATTATTTATGTTTGCCATGTTATTTTTTGCATAATTATACTATTCTTTAAGGATATTTGATAGATTTTTTTAATATTGTAAAATAACGGGTGTTCATTAGAATTTGTGGTCTAGTCGGTTTTGGAACTGATGAAGTCATGTCGTGCATTAAATCATATGGCTGATAACTGACACTGGTGACGCTGTAAATCTATGTCAAATTCGATGTTAGTAGGTTAGGTTTTGCTTCAGTTTTGACACAGACTGACGCAATCCTAACCTCCTCACCTCATCAGTTCCAAAGTCGACTAGACCACAAATTCTAATGAACACCCTTTATATTTGTAATTGCAGATCAAAGAAATGTTTTTTCGATATATTTTTTTTATTAGTGTGTTACAGCCAACTCTAACTTAGGTGCATATATAATCTTTCATTCAAATCTTAGTTTAATTGTAGAAATTCTACTAATGACTACTTGTTACTGCCGCCAATAACAAAAAAAATGGACAAAAATTAACTTGCTGTTGAAGAGGTGTACTCAATGATTCTTAAAATGTGCAGCATATTGAAGCTTAAAAATACGAAATTTGACGTTTTACACCATTTTTTTGTGAAATATAAAGTACACACTTTTTTATATTTACTTATATAGAAACATTAGAAGCAGATCCATTACCTGCATCAGTGCAAGTCTCCGTATCTCCGTTAAGGCTTCTTAGGACAGACGCGACGAACTGTGAATCAGAGCACAAAATTATTAAACTATTATTCACGATTACAAGAATAGAAATTAATTTAGAAAATTTCTCTTTGCTTTAGTAGGTATGTTGGTAATTGCAATATAATTTATACTTTTAGATGATTTTTTTCCTATATTTATTAGATAACCCTATATTTAGATTAATTATTTTTTAATGTTTTGTTGATATAACAAAATGTCTCCAACAAATGGAAAATTTTGTCTCGAAGTAAAAATGTTAATGCAATGTAGAATAAATTGGTGATGAGAGATTTTTATTAAATAATTATTTACAATTAGAATCGTGAGACAACATCACAAAAAATAGTAGATTCAGTATTTCACTTGGAGGAGATTTCGAGGAGATATTCGAAATTCAGGCAACCCAAATGACAATCACTAACCTGACTACCTGAGGATTACAAGTGATTGACAGGGATTAACTTTACCTGATATACAACTGACCGGGATTAGTTTCTGTAAAAACAAGTTGAGTAACAGTTCGGTATAGTTACAATGACAAAATTAATTATTTTCTGTAATAGAGTATCGAAAACTTTTATTTTATTTTTAACCAACATCGTAATACATTTGTTGACGGGAAACTTATTATTTTATTAGTAGAAATCGGCTAACTGTATAGAAATTTGAAATTTACGGAAACTGTCAGCTAAGACAGAATTGGCCATTTTCTGTTTTTGTGAATGGCTTGTTTTCAAAATTGCAATAAAGTGTGTTGACTTAGGGAAATTACCAATAAAAAGCAATAAATTAGTTATTTTGAAATAATTACTTTAGCTTCAATTTCTAAATTCATTAAAACAATAATTAAATTATAGATACATGTAGTTTGTTTTAACTGTTTAGAGCTGATCCTAGAATAGTTGCACCTACAAGATATTCAATGATGATCAAAATCCAATTAACCAAAACAAGTGCAAGGATATAATAATCTTCTCAACCGTGGTTCACATATTATTTTTTACACTACTAGCATATTGATTTTTTTCTTCAAACGGCAGTAAAATGTGACATTATACTGCTTGATTGATAATGCTAAACTGTCACTTTATTGCAGTGGCATCAACACTTTATAGATAAAGTTATTATCTGCCGCTGACAACTTTATCTGCCGCTGACGAGATCAAGTAGTTTTCTTCGAATTTTGTTCACAAAGTTGTAAATAATTTGTTATAAAAACGTTTGAAGCAAAAATACTATATGTTATTCGGAGCAAAAGTATCTTTGTGTGGCTCGGCTGTACTTATCTGCCTCGCAAGCTCGGCAGATAACCCATCCAGCCTCGCCACATAAAGTATAACTTTTGCTCCTAATAACATAATATACTATTATTTTCCATTTTTACTTCCTTTTACAATAAAGGAAGTATTGGATTCACCCCAAAAATTCGAAATTGAGTTTTCAATAGATCTTCACGTTTTCGAGTCCCCTGAACCCAAAAAACATATTTTTTTATTGGTCTGTCTGTGTGTCTGTCTGTCTGTCTGCCTGTGAACAAAATATCTCAAAAACGAAAAGAGGTATGGCGTTGAAACTTCATATATAAGTTTTCTGTACTATGTAGATACGACAGCAAGCTTTTGAAGAAAATCGCATAACGGGAAGTAGATGTTTACTCTTCTGACTTTTCGATTTTTGTCAAACTTCACATTTTTATTACATTTTTAATGTGTATTGAAGTGAGATAGGTGATTTTCTAGTTCAATACGTCTAAAATGGGTTTCTTTTGTTTTTTTTCTATTTTTTTTATTAACTCCTTTTTTAATAGAACACCCGGTATATTATTACATTTTTGAATTCAGCTTAAAATTCTAGAGAAAATTTGTCTCTTCACCTAACGCTCTATTTTGTACCGTTTTTGTAGAATTTGTAGTTTTTGAAAATGTTTGACAAATGCTTAAAAATTTAAAATCAAATTTTTGGCTAATTATAAGATCACTGTAAAAGGAAGTTGTGTGAGTCTATCACACCAGATTTTTATATTGATAATAAGGTAAAACGTTTGAGATAAGTGCTTGGTTTTGAATATCCGCGGAAATCAGGTAGCCTTTGAAACTGTTATTTTTGACAACAAATTGTTTTTATTATCTACTAGTAGGAGAGAATAGTATATTATACATCAAGGTAGCGAAGCGCAGTATTATAACCTGAGCGCATATTAGATACTGAGCGCGCAGCGCGAAGTATCTAAAGCGCGAAGGTTATAAGACGATTCGCTACCGTGGTGTATATACTATTTTTTGCACTACCAAACGGCTTAATACCTAAATTCCCAATAAATTTCGAAAATATTTTAACTGTCAACCTGACAATACAGCTCTTTAAAACGTCAAAATTAAAAAAGTCATATTTGGTAACTTAGCAATTTATTAGTTACCACGGTGAAAATTGTTTATTTTACTTTCTCTCCCTTGGTGGAGAAAATCAAATTCACGACCTACAGATAGACCAATAACGGTGCGTTCTGAGACTAGTAGTGCAAAATAGTATATTATACATCAAGGTAGCGAAGCGCAGTATTATAACCTGAGCGCATATAAGATACTGAGCGCGCAGCGCGAAGTATCTAAAGCGCGAAGGTTATAAGACGATTCGCTACCGTGGCGTATATACTATTTTTTGCACTACCAAACAGCTTAATACCTAAATTCCCAACAAATGTCGAAAATATTTTAACTGTCAACCTGACAATACAGCTCTTTAAAACGTCAAAATTAAAATAGTCACATTTGGTAACCGAGCAATTTATTAGTTACCAGGGTGAAAATTGTTTATTTTACTTTCTCTCCCTTGGTGGAGAAAATCAACTTCACCACCTAAAAATAAGCCAATAACGGTGCGTTCTGAGACTAGTAGTGCAAAAAATTTTTTTATCTACGACAGTGTGTAAAATTGCCTTTTAGTTGGCAGTTTTAAGTTTGTAAAACGACTGTTTAATAACATGTTTTCATTAGTTTACGTCGTTAATAGCAACGTGCTTAAAAAATGTCATTAGGCACGTAGTTAGTAGCAACGTGTTTTAAAATTTTTAAAACACTCAAAATTAGGACCGGTTGCTAGTAATTCTAATTTACATGTAAAATATTTTTTATATTTACCGTATTTTTTAGATTCTATCGTAGATAAAATATTGTACGATACACATGCGTAAAGCATCTTTAGTCACTCGTGGGGCTTAAAACGCTCGCTCACTCGCGTTTTAACTCTACCCCACTCGTGCTTAAAGAGTAGCTTTACGCACTTGTATCGTAAATTACTATTAATACCTTATAGATGCAGAAAATCAATTTCTCGGATTAAAAACAACATAAATAATGTTACGTTCTAAATGTAGTAGTGATAAAACGAATTGATTGGTTTTATAATAATATCAATACAATACCAGAAAACCAAGTTAAAAAAGTAATGTATACATTGCCTAAATTACATATATTAATAATCATACTCATAATTAAAACATTATGAATAATAATAATCACGACCTGCTGAATTGTCTGACAAACGTCACTGTATACGGCCTGGGCAAATGTGATGTTTGGCGATTCTCCGCAGAGCACTGGATACCCACGAGCGGGAAGTTCAAATTTGCAATGTAACATCAGTTACTACGTTGACTACAATGCAAATATTTGATAAAATTTTGCGACGTTTCTTAAAATTTTAAAACAATAATATAACCCTCCCGTGTATTTTTTACTTTGACCTTCTATTGTGTTTTTTGATCAGTTTCCTGCTAGTTTTTTCGTGTATTTTCTCATTTACATTATTTACGTTCACAGTATAATTTGTTGATTCATTTATTCGTTATTATTGCTTATGATTTCGTGTGGTATTGTTAAAATAGAAAGCAGTTCTACAACGTGCAAATATACCAATTGGGGAAGATTTATCATGAATTTACCTCCAACTAAGTTTTACAAAGGAAATGGTCTGAAAGCTAAATTTAAATTATCGTACTGGTGCTTCAAACAACGTACCTTTTAGCAATTTGTATTTACTATTTTTATTTAAATAGGTATTCATAAAGAACGGGAAAGAATTGTTAGTTGTAGCTTTCAAGAAAGGTGTTTCCGAGTAACTTCTTCTGGTCGAAGACTATAAAATCACATTGCACTTTCTTTAATACATTTTTAATTACTACATTTACAGATAGATATCTAATAAAACAAACAACTTTTAAATGTTTAATTTAATTTTTTTTACAATAACTTACACATAAACTTACAACCTTGCAATAACACACAGAATAAAATACTTCATTACTATTACCATCTAGAATATCTTCCCAATTTGTAAGAAATACGATTATTTGCATATCATGTGCTATTTTAGAGCAAATGTGTGAGCTATCCAAAAAATACCTGCCTGAAAATATGAATCCGTCTTCAACTATGAATTCTTGGAGGTCCACACTTCTCTCAAGAAAAATATTAAAACTATAGATCTCTAAGTTACTTACACGACACTAAATTATACATTACACCATTCATATTTATGTTACATTCAAAACAATAGGTCCTTATCCTACTGATACTGCATTTAAAAAATAATTTCTAAACACGAATTAGTCTTGACAGCCGTTGTCATTTAAATGTCATCTTGGGTATGTGGCGCCAAACGGCCAAAATAGGCGTTTTCTCAGAAATGAAAACAACAATGGATTTCAAAAAAATGCCCAGGCCAAATAAAGTGACTTTTGTCACACAATTCAGCAGGCCGTGATAATAATATAACATAATAATAATATAATAAATAACATATACATATATCTCTAAACAGTGTTGACATTTTAACTAGTTTTATATATATCGCGTATCTATACTTTGTTCTCTGAATGTTATTTTTTGGCAGTGGTCTATTATGATGTTTTATCGGACTTTTTCCACTGTCTAGGGTGTATGTCACGCGACGTTTCGGGAGTTTTCATTTACTCCCGTCTTCAGGTGTTCCTGGTCCTATTTAAATATAAAGAAGTACAAAATAAGTCCTTCTCAGGACACCCTAAAAAGTGGAAGAAGTCCGATAAAACATATCACGTATACTTTGTTGACGACATCTTCGTGGGTCAACTTCGCACATTTTCTTTTATAGGTATTTTCTTTCCAGAAATTGCTATCCCTGAAATAAAAAAATTATAATAACCTACTAGGCACATTTTTCTTAAATTTCACAAACAATAATTTACAAGTAACTCGTATAATTATGCTATATGTAGATATACATTTACTAAGTACATTTTCATCTCTTCGACATGTATAAATTAAAAATTAACAGAAATTCCGTTCCGAAATATACAGCAGCCCCTAAACTTGATAATGTAACGACCTTGAGATCAGGCCGATGGAGACGCGTGAATCAGCGGCCGAATAGTCCGGAAGCAACCTTGGGGGCAGCTGCAGACGCGTGACGTCAGCAACTTGCTGACTAACACTCGAATGCGCCATGCATTTGCCGGAACATTCTAGCAAAGTCTGGATTGTTCTAGAAGGAAATTATTCGGATATATAAATACGCGCCGCAGGAATAAGAAATCAGTTCTCATTAGTTCGAATTCGGCAGCGAAGCGCGTAAGCTCCCATATAAATAAACCTTGTGTATATAACCCTAGTGAAGTAAATAACAGATAAATAACCATATAAATCGTTAGTGTTTAAGTCGTAAATAGCCAAATAAATAATTGATGTTTAATCCAGCGCATATAAATAAATAAATATATCGTTGTTAGAAATAGTGGCTGTAGTTCGTTAGTTTAAGTAATTTGTGTTCTGCCTTGTTAATTCGTGTGTTTGTAAATAATAATAATTAATAGTTGTAAATAAATGTTTAATACAAGAAGCGTCGTATAATTTTATTAAATAGCCCGAACGTAAAAACGTATCAGTGGCGTCAGGTGTCGGGTTATACCAAGAGCTATAAAAAATTATTGAACAAACATTAAATAAATAAATTGTTTAACAAGTGCCGATAAAACGACGGTCGGATAAATAAATTTAAGTGTATTGTGGATGCCGGTAACAAGGTCCCAGAGCGGCAAAATGGAGGCTCAATTAAGCCAACTTTTCCAGCTGATGCAAGTTGGCCAAGAGAAGGCAAAAAAACGCAAGGAGAATTGAAAGCCGAGCAAAAGGATCTTAAAAAAGAATTGAAAGCCGTGCAAGAAAAAGCGCAAGCAGAATCGAAAGCCGAGCAAGAAAAAGCACAAGAAGACCTCAAGGAAGTACTTAAGGAAGAGCTGAAAGCCGCGCAAGAAAAAGTCTTCAAAAACTTGAAGAAGAAATGAAAGCGAGCCATAACGAGTTGACAGAGGAAATCAGAGATATTCAGGAAGAAACGGAGAGGAAGATAACCGAATGTCAAGGTGACATGCTGGAGCTGCGGGAACAAGTTTCCAGGCTACTAAGTGACCAAGGCCAACCAACTCCCTCTAAATCTGCTGGCTTCTCTTCTCCTCCTGCAGTAAATCAGCCTACCCTATCGCGAGTCGCTGCCTCTCAGGTTGCTCTGTCCCAAGATACTGCTCCAGTGAGGCCCGCAACATCTGGCTTGCACATGAAACTGCCCTCTTACGATGGGAAAACGCCATGGTCAACATACCTGAAGCAATTTGAAGCCGCAGCCGTCGCTAATGGTTGGGGAATGGCAGACAAAGCGACCGCACTGATACTGACATTGCGAGGGGATGCCCTGAATGTTCTGCAAATTATTTCAGAAAATCAGCAGAGGGACTTCCAGCAATTGGTGAATCGTCTGGAACGGCGTTATGGCAATGGTCATCTTCAGCATGTGCATTGTGCCCAGTTGAAGAACAGAATTCAGAAGTCGGGGGACTTCATAGAGCAGCTAGCCGTCCAAACATTCATAGATGGAATTAAAGACGCCAATACTCAGCAAGCGGTACGTCTGGGGCGCCATAGGACACTGGGAGATGCTTTAGCCCATGCGTTGGAATTTGAAGCGGCAAGGACTGCCTCCAGAGGACATGATCGTGTCCGCGGTGTCGCCACGACGGAGATGGCACCTGAATCCATGGAGGACATGTTGCGACGACTTATAAGGCAGGAGTCGAGGGAGAAGGGGTCCCGTTGCTGGAGCTGCGGAGAGATGGGGCATCTTAGGGCTTGCTGTCCGAAGAAAGGAGCCCGAGTGTCTGACGAGCCGTCGGGAAAACTAATGCGGGTCGACAAGAAGGGGCAAGAATCGACTCGTGATTGCCATGCCCCGGAGATTCCCATACATTTGTCGTCCGTGCAACACCAGCCTGATAGCCTTTTCATTGATGGGAGAATAAATGGAAGAGTTCGGTCTCTGCTGTTGGATACTGGAGCGACGAAGTCCATCGCCAGGTCCGACGTAATACGAGACGAGGGTCAGCTGTTGCCCACCAGGACACGCCTTCGCACTGCCACAGGAGGAGAAGTGACCACACATGAGGAAATGGATTTGACTGCTTGACTGGGACCAGTACATTCACCTGTTCCTAATGGCCTACCGATCGGCAGTACAAGAGACAACCAACCAGGGCTCAGAATACGAATGCTCTCCTAAGCCGCCTTAAACTGTAATCTTTTTACTAGGATTTGTATGTACCTAATCTAGTCGCAATCGAAACATAAACATTGGGCTCAGAATACGAATGCTTCGTTGTTATGTATTTAATATCTTGCTCTATGGCGTAGAAGCCTGGACACTTAAGAAAGCGCAAATTAACAAACTACAAGCTTTTGAAATGTTTTGTTACCGCAGAATGTTGCGTATAGCCTGGATTGAAAGAATAACTAACAGAGAAGTTTTGCGAAGGATGAACAAGGAATGTGAAATAATAAATACAATCAAAAAGAGAAAACTAGAGTACTTAGGCCATGTAATGAGAAATCCCAAATATGCACTGCTCCAACTCATCATGCAAGGGAAGATAAAGGGCAAAAGAAATGTTGGCAGGCGTAAAACATCTTGGCTGAAAAATCTCAGAGATTGGTTTAATTGCAGCAGCATTGAACTATTTCGATCGGCTGTCGACAGAATTCGGATAAGAATGATGATAACCAACCTCCGTGAAGGAGAAGGATGAAGGACCATAAGAAGAAGAATCTAGTCAAATCTGCTTTGAAAAAGGTGTTGCCTATTTTTAAAATATTTGATCAATTGAATCATTTTAATTTCAACGTTTCTTATGGATTACACCTTCTAATTAACGGCCTTGGGGTTTCTTGATATCTAGTCACGGCGGGTATAAATATCCGAAGTCACGGACAAAATCAAAATAAAAAAATTGGTAGTGATAAACATTCAATCGACGCTAGTTACCTTTTCAAAAATTCATTTTATATCGTGTTCTATTAACCATATTAAAAATTTGCTTTAATACACGGCTTTGTATGTTACATATACGCAACATCGGTAAGTGAGGTTTTATTCAAACTTAGTCTAACAGTCGTAATACAATAAATATATTTCAGGGATATTCCATAAATGTGTCCCTAGAAAATGTTACTAAATACAAGCCTTAAGGTATAGAGAATAAAATTTGTAACAGTTAGTAACAGACGCCCAGGTATTGTTCTATGAGGCGCCCCCACCACACACTGGAACTGACCCGTTCAGACTCAGGACGAACTCATATCGTGTGTTAAAAAAAAACTCATTTAAGGTAGGCCTTGGAAAAAAAGATAGAAAAAATAGTCATGTCTCAGCTTCAGTCACATTGCATTTTGTTTATGAAAACATTTGTCACTGTGACAGGTAAACGTTTACACTGCATTAAGTTTAATTGTATTAAGCAAAAAGGAAAATAAAATGGCATGTACACAACAACAACGGGTGTAATAATCATAACGGTCAATAAAAATTGTTTTTGTTAAGTGTGTTGTATATGTTTAGGAAAATAATTTAAGGTCAAGATGTAATTTAGTTCTCTCTGACTTGGTAGTTCATTTGCATCAATGGGTATATCTCAAGTTACGGCAAACTTCAATTTGATCATGGCATGCTGCGAAATAGTTTTTTTTAACACACGTTATACAGAATGCAGCAGGCTACTAGGGCCATTGCAAAAGCAAGGAGAATATGCATGTGGCCGTCGTGCTGTTTAACAAACGAACAATCAATGTATGACAGCGGTAGGTCGTTAGGATCATTATAAATACAAGGTATTGCAATGGCTACTGTAGCTCCACGTTGGGCTTGCCAAAACTATTGCAATAATTCTACTTTAATAATGGGTATTTAAAATTAATTAATTATATAAGCCACTGTTTGCAATGTTATTAAAATAAAATTGAGACTGATTAAAATGTAATTCTCTTTCTCATTTAATCAAAATAATATGGTAGTATGCACTTTTGTATTTTATTCGTCTGCAAATTAAATATAATTGAAAGCTAGCTCGTAAAGCAAGAAAACTCTTTGGTCCCAGGCGGATTCCCCTAATAAATTTATCTAGTGCGCCACTGGCAACAATTTTAGTTCAACTGCGCGATTGCTGAAATGCAATGCTGTCAAAATTATCACAGTTCGGTTTTCTTTTGCAGGCTGCGTTGTGATTTGATTTTTAATAATTGGAGTTTATGAACATTCGTCAAGGTAGCTATTTGAATTTTTCGCGCTCTTTGCGGCACTAATTAGCTTTTGTTTCAGAAAATAACTCTAGAAAACTTAGCAATTGTTTTGGAAAAGCGTGCTTTTACTCGCATAACCTCAAACTTGGAATCCATTTGATATGCGAAGAGCACCTTCTCTGTGGCCGTGAAATATTTGGATTTTGCTCAGTAATGTCTTCTTTATGATGCACGTAGCTTTTCCGGGTCTAACCACGTTAATTTTAGGGTAATATTGGTACCTGGTATCTGTCGTAAACTTCGGCTGGCTGGAACGACGCCGTTGATGTTGTGGCGCTGCTATGGGCCCTCTTTTGATGAAACCTCGCGTAGACGGTCGTACACAGCTGCTCTACACCCTAGAATGCTGACCTCGTAGCCCCAATAGACCCTTTTGTTGCACGCAGACTTCAAAATCTTGAGCTGAATCGGCTGCGACCTTCTCGAAACGGACCCCCTCGTAAACCTTCTTACTTTTGGTGTCGGAATTTATTGCAAATAACACTACACAAACTCGGAAATGCACTGATTAAAACTGTATACCTTTTATGTTAAAATATTCAGATTTATTATGTCTTTTCTTCTTTAACAGCCCTTTCTTATCCACTCCTGGATGTAGGCCTCCCCTCTCTGTTTCCACTCTTTCTTATCTTGTGCCACACGTTGCCAGTTTTTTCCAGCTCTTTCTGTGATGTCGTCAGTCCATCGTCTTTGTGGTCGTCCTATACTGCGTTTGTGTAGCCTTGGTCTCCACTGCAAAATATGTTTTGTCCATCGTGTCGTCTCCTGTCTTGCCACATGTCCTGCCCAGCTCCATTTTAACCTCGCTATTTTTTCTATGACGTCTTCACACTTCGTTCGCCTTCTAATTTCATCATTTCTGACGTGGTCTCTGAGACTTATTCCTAGCATGATACGCTCAATAGCTCTTTGGGTGGTTCTGAGTTTGTTTGCTGAGCTGACAGTTAGTGACATGGTCTCCATACCATAAGTCATCACTGGGAGAATGCACATATTAAACACTTCCCTTTTTAGGTTTATTGGTATATTCGGGTCTTTCAGAACAAACCCTAGTTTTGCAGTTGCTGCCCATGTCATTCGTGTTCTTCTGTTTACTTCGGCTGTTTGATTTTCCTTGCCTAATTTGATTGTATATCCCAGGTAAATGTATTCCTCGACGTTTTCTAGATTTTGGTGACCGAGTGTGAGTGTTCGACCTTCTCTAGTCATTACTTTAGTTTTTCCTATGTTCATGGTGAGACCTATTTTTTCCGACGCCAGTTTGAGTTCCTTTAACATACTCTGCAGCTCATCTAGATCACTACTAATCAAGACAATGCCGTCTGCGAAACGGAGATGGTGAAGGTGTCGTCCATCGATCCTCAATCCTTTTTTGTCCCAGTCCAGTTCTTTGAAAATCTCTTCTAAGGCCAGAGTAAAGAGCTTTGGAGAGATAGTGTCTCCTTGTCGCACACCTCGCGCAACCTGGATTTTGTTTGTTGTTAGGTTATCGGTAATTTTGACTTGAAACGTAGCCGTGTCATAAATGTTTTTCAACAGATTTCTGTATCTTGAGTCTATGCTTGCTTTGTCTATTGCTGAGAATACTGCCCAATGTTCCACTGAGTCAAACGCCTTGCTATAATCTACGAAGGCAAAGCGGAGCGGAACGTTATATTCTGTGCATTTCTCTATTAGGGAACGCACAGCTTGTATATGATCAGCTGTACCATAGCCCCTTCGGAACCCGGCCTGCTCCGGTGGTTGATATCCGTCAAATTTATTTGTGAGCCTGTTGGTAACAATCTTTGTAAATAATTTATAAGGGTGTGGCAAAAGGCTGATGGGTCTATAGTTCTCCAAATTGTGTTTGTCTCCTTTTTTGTAAAGCAGGATAACCTGCGCATTTTCCCATGTAGCAGGTATTTTATTGTCAGTTAGGCATTTGTTCAGTAAGGTCTTAATTGAGTTGAGTGTTGCAGTACCTCCCAGTTTTAGCATTTCAGCAGTAATACCATCTTCTCCCGGTGCACGTCCATTTTTCATGTGCGACAAGGCATATTCGATTTCATTTATGGTGATGTCGGGGATTTCTTCTGACCCGACGTTTATTACATTTTGTAAATTTGCATTTGGGGTTGGTGGATTTTTAGAACAGTACAGATTACTATAATACTTCTGAACGATGTCGACAAGTTTGTTGTTATCTTGTTTTATTTCACCTTCGCTATTTTTTAGTTGATGTATTGTTGTTTTCCCATTTGCTCTGTCTTTTTTTAATACTCTCATGTTCTTATTGTTTTCGATCACTGTTCGATTTTTTTCTGTGTTATACTTCCTTATGTCTTTCCTAATTCCTTTACGAATAATTTTGTTCATCTCTGAATATTCTACAGAGTCTTTATTCATTCTTCTTCTTTTTTCTAACATTTCTTGTGTTTCTTTGCTCAATTTCGAGTGTTTGTTTTTCTTCTTTGAGCATATCTTTTTGGTTACTGTCTTCACGGCGTTTCTAATTTTTCCTTCCAGCTCATTTATATCCATTTCTATGCCACGGCTTGCGGGGGATAATTTCTTTCTCAGTTCTTCTTGATATTTATCAACGTTTTCTTTTAGTTCTTTGGAAGTAGGAAAGAGCTTTGGTTTTATAAGTTTATTTCTTTCTATTTTGATGTTTATTTCTATTCTTGCTCTGACAAGTCTGTGATCGCTGCCCGTATCGAACTGGTTTAATACCGAGATGTCTTGGACAATATATTTTCTGTTGGTTATAACATAGTCGATTTCGTTTTTTGTTCGTGAATCAGGGCTTCTCCACGTCCATCTTCTTTGAGGCTTTTTTTTTTAAAAAGGTGTTCATACAGTACATATTTTCATTTTGTAAATAGTTCATCAGCATATTCCCCCGTTCATTAGATATGACCAATCCAAAGTTTCCCCTGTTTGGTAAATTGTCTTCATTGAGTTTTCCGACTTTGGCGTTAAAATCGCCCATTATAAATGTGTAATATGCTTTTTCGGATCTACGGGCTAGTGAGATGTCTTCATAGAGTTGTTCTATCTCGTCGTTTGTTGATAAACTTGTAGGGAAATATACTTGTATTACCTGGAGGCTGTATCTATTGGATAGTTTCAGGATGATATATATGACTCTAGGTGATATGGATGTCATCTTTGTTACTAGATGTTTTATATTTTTATTTATTAGGATTTATGTAAAATTCAATTTTAAAGAGGAGCACAATTTTACAGCATCAATCTAATTAATTTATTCATTTGTTCTCCCCAAAAACCGTTATAAACAATTGATAACTATAACTAAACAAAACGGATATTAATCAAAGTCAATTACAGTACTTTTTAACATAAAATTATTTACAAATAAACATTTTTACAAATTGCCTAAAACTAAAAATCATGTCTGTTCATTTTAATTATTAATGTATTATTTGCGCCACTTGCAGGTTTTATTATCATCTAATTTGTCTCACACGCGTGATTGCATTGATTAGTTTTAAGAGTTCACTTCCTTTTCGCACTTTTGTTTCATATTCTCCTGTGTGCTTTTCTTGCCAAATTTTAACATGTCTGCTTTTCCCTGCTAATCTTGGTATTACAGCCTAATCTTACAATTGTCAATTCCTTTCTTATAATTTGCTCTTTGCAACATATGATAATATAATTCTGGTTTCCTGTACCTTATTTAAGATTGTTCATAGATGTTTCCTGCTTATTTATTTGAATTCTACGCTACAATACCATACACTTAGCAAACCTTTCTGTGACAAATCAATTCTATTGGTTCGGCTTAAATTCTGCACAAACCTATTTATTAATTTTGAAATGTCGATTTTAACCTGTGAACAACGAGCCTTGTCCCTTGCGTTCCTTATTCAAAACCTTTCTTTTAATTCAAGCATCTCTTTCTCAATGTAATTACTGAATACTATTTAAGTTTATAGTCTCGCAGCTAAATAAAACACCCCTACTCTGTGCTTTAATTTAATTTTAATATTGTACTGCAATCGCGGCAGAGCCGTATGGCCTAATACCACTGCAGTATACCGGGTGCTGACTTGTGCGACGCACCATAGGAATTTGCATAGTAAATTCTTTATGTTCAATTATTTGCTCCCCTAATTATTTTAGAGCTAAAATGTAAATAAATTTTTTGTAGAGAAAAAAATACTGCATCCATTCATACTGTTGCTAACAATTTTTCATTTTCCAGAACCGAAGGAATGCAAAAAATCAAACTAGCATTTTTACAAGAATCAGTGATGCCATGGAATTATTGAAACAAGCCAATGCCAACGCAAGTGCGTGCGAGGCGATCATCCAGTCACTGCCGTCAAAAGATTGAATTTATTGTCGTTTTTCTCGTTTTGGTGTAAGTTCTGAACTTCATTATTACACCTACAATTATTTAATAACGTGCCTGTAGTTTAAACTTAAAATAAATCAGTCTTTTAATGGTTGTACTGTGTGGAATTTGCCGGGATATTTTACAATAAACAAGGAGCTTAGTTAACGAACGTCCACCATACTCGTAAAACCATTTTTGTTATGGACAAGGTCTAGGTACCTTAGAGACATTAAGCAGAACATAATTAATAATGAAACATCAATGACAAACAAACAAACAACACATATTGTCGCTCCGCACGCATTTGCGTTGGCATTGGCTTGTTTCAATAATTCCATGGCATCACTGATTTTTGTGAAAATGCTAGTTTGTTTTTTGCATTCCTTCAGTTCCGGAAAATGAAAAATTGTTAGCAACAGTATGAATGAGTGCAGTATTTTTGTCTCTACAAAAAATGTATTTACACTTAAGCTCTAAAATAATTAGGGGAGCAAATAATTGAACATAAAGAATTTACTATGCAAATACCTATGGTGCGTCGCGCAAGTCAGCACCCGGTATATATTCCTAAAGTTTTAGGAGTAAGCTAGATATAAAACAAACAATCCATGGTGACAGCAATTACTGCCTTCCCCATCGACTTAAACTTTATGTAACTGGAACGATTTCCATCGCCAAACCAATGAAGTGTTTCTGTCTGGTGGGGTTTCTTTATTAATAATTAATACAATTCTAATATGGTCATCCTTTCCCGGTTATGCCCTTCCATAAGGTTTCGCTACGACCCTGGAGGATTCTATTCCATCCTATCATAATGGCGCGTTGCTTTTAAAGAGCAAGTATTAGAGGGGAGGCCAAAAAAAGCTAAACCAAAGATACTCTCAATTAATATTTGTATGAATTACCCTATTTCTTACCTACCCGTTAACTAATAACCGCTTTTCTAGTGAGAAACTGCCCAATGAATCTATTCTATTTGCCTGAAAATTATTATTTCTTAATATACTGTAGAATTATACTAATTAAAACCTTTGTTACGATATTAAAAGAACTTTACGACACCCATCCAAGGTGAGCATCGCACCACGGAATCAGTCCTGAAAAACTGGCACACTTGCCCTGAAATCGGTTCGAAATAGGCTAATAGGCCACGGCTGGAACGCTCAGGGAGTCGGGCGTGAGTCACACGATACGTTCTGGGCAAGCGTGTTGCGGCATGATATATATATATAGGGTATGTCGAAATCATGAGGGCGCCACCAAGCCTGTCTTAACCCGGCTAACCGGGCCTGGACGGTTAGACGGGAGCGAAGCACGCAAAATACTCCGCCGATAGGATTACTCAAGAATTGCAAGGTCAAATAACAATTTCGGGGTTGCCTTATGCAAGGATTGTAATTAGGTGTCAATCCGACCGCGACTACGCAGCTGTCTCACCCACCTGTACGCTCAAAGCTCCCTCGTTCCGTCGCACAATAATCAGTACAATGAAGGGGGCGCTTATCTGAAACAGAACATGCACAAGTCGAAACAAAACAATAGTTCCCTTAGCTAACAAATCATGTATTGACTAACGGGTTACAATGGTGCAGCAGAGTGCGTCGCCCTATATCTATAACTGGATTATAACTAAGGACACCAGCTGGCGCGCGCTCTAAACTTAGCGACAGATGTTGAACAGTAATGAACAGTAATGAACAGTAATGAGCAGTAATGAGTACAAATATGCTGGCGCGACGCCTTATGCAGCGAACAGCAAAGATCAAATTAGCACTCGCGACATGAACAGTCTGCGATTCTGAATGAATGCACAAATATGCTGACGCGACGCCTTATGCAGCGCACAGCAAAGATCAAATTAGCACTCGCGACATGGACAAATATGAAGACAGTGCCTGTAGGCACCAGAGATGTGACGGCTCGCTCGCGTTCACAGCGGTAATCAGTTCAAAGACACATACCTTAATAACGTAGGCGGTTAGGGAGCCTGGTACAGTTGAGTTGCGACAGGCTGCAGTCTTAGGTGGCAGGTACCTTCGATGTTCGACGGCTATAGGGATGAGTGCATATCCGCCATAATGGCGACGAGAGACGCGTCAGAACGCGTACGACGGGACGACGAAAAATGGGCCACTTTCGTTCTGCGGGACAGATCCTCGTAGGTCGAGATGAAGGGGGCACGACCCCTTACTTACGGAAGCAGGAACTGGGCTCAAAAACACCCACGCTACGCCGAAGACAATTCGAAACTCACACTCACAACCACCACACAAGCGTTCTCTGCAACGGGCTGCGGTCAACTGCCACTTAAGGCGAAAACGTTTGGCACGTAATTGCTGAAACAGCACTCGACGGGGAAAAAGGCTGACGCCCCCGCCAAGGGCGGAAGCGCCGTACAAACTCACACACTGTCCGACCTCTTACTTGTTCGACGGCTCTCGGCTGAATGCCCAGAGGGAAGCGCTGGCACAGGTCACCTTGGTCGCGTCCCCACGTGACTAAACCTCGGCAGCCAATCGCGGGGCGATAAAATGAAACAAATTAATGCCGGCACCAATGGTATCACGCCTCAACGGCGTGCTTTCTAGAAGATTCGGAATTCTTGCGAGCGATACGCTCGGCTGCCAAAGCGCCATCAGAGGGGGGGCTCCAACCGACGAGAAATGCTGCGTTTGGGGCCAAATATGTGCGAAATCATGATTCTGGAATTAGGCGATGGAGCCAAATAAAGAACTAAAAGGGTCTAGCATACGGGCACGCTGCCCTAAAGCCTAGGTGGCTATTTAAAATACCAAAATGACCTGAATCAAATGTGCGGAAAGATTGAAAATGGTTTTGACATAGCAACAAGTTGCCCTAAAGGCGTGAAATGCGATTAAGCATCTACAACCGCAAAATGACTTAACACCTTACAATTGCAAAGTTTAACCTTCTAAGCTAGAGTTTTGTTCTTAGCTTGGCTTTTTCTGCTGACGCCACGAAACCCAAATCTGTTTTTTATTCAAACCAGGAAGTGGTTTTTCTTTCATTATCGTCTCAAAATATTTCTAATAGCCACCTAATTCAATTTAAAAAGGTCTTTTTGATGAGTATGTAACTTGTATTTCTCTTAAGTGCTTTAAGTTACCCAACTATCAGGTTTTTGTGATAATTCAAATGTAGTAGTAGCTAAACTCTGGACTGCTACAGAGTCACTAACACAAATCCGCTAAACTTCCCTTGAGGGTCAGTCCTGAAGAAGATCGATAATATATTAGTAGACGCCACCGCATCGTTCATCCAACAGATTGGTGGTCTAGCCATGCTCCGGAATAAATTCATTTATTTATTATATATACATATCTTGTAAAATTATTTATTCGTTTAAAAACAGTTTATGTTCGTACAAGAGCAATAGACTTATTTTATTTCAATTTCTTTGTTCGAATATTTAAATATTTAAATAAACCTTCGACATCTTGTAGCTACCGTTAAGGATCAGTACCTGGACATTTGACAAAATTTTACTTGATCCGAGTACAGATATTGCAGAAGACATTTCAAAATTGAGTTTATTACAATCTCTCTTACAGAAGCTTTAAACGTTATGTTAAGTACAGTTTGTGCAGAAATTTCATATGAAATGTAGTGACCATTCTATATTACTAGCTTTTTTACTTCCTTCTACGATAAAGGGAGTATTGGATTCACCCCAAAAATTCGAAATTGAGTTTTCAACAGATTTTCACGTTTTAGAGTCCCCTGAACCCAAAAAACATGTTTTTGTTCATTGGTCTGTCTGTCTGTCTGTGTGTCTGTCTGTTGTGTCTGTGGCTGTGTGCCTATGAGCAGAATATCTCAAAAACGAAAAGAGGTATGGCGTTGAAACTGCATATATAAGTTTTGTGTACCGTCTAGATGCGATCGTAAGCTTTTGAAGAAAATTTCATAACCGTAAGTATGGTGTTTACTATTGTGATCTTTTAGTTTTTTTTCAAATTTTTCAAAAACAGCTCTAACGTTTTTTTTTCAAACGTTACATTTTTATTACATTTTTAATGTGTATTAATGTGAGATAGGTAATTTTCCAGTTCCACAGGAACATAAACATCTCTGCCCTATTGGTTTACTTCCTACTCTGTTAAAAGTCTTGGAGACGATAATTTATTCACAATTACGTAATGACTTGGAGAGCTGTAACATCCTCTCCTAACTTCAGTTGGGTTTCCGGTCAGGTTACAGTTGCACAACTACCCTACTAGATGTTACTGATAATCTTCTTGAATCTATTGATGCAGCTAATTTATCGATATTAGTACTTCTAGACTTCTATAAGGCTTTTTCGCACAATTAACCATCATTTATTGTTTTATGTACATAAATAGATTGCGCTAAATCAGACTGCGATAGCTTTGCTACAAAATTTTTAACAAACAGGTTTTAAAGAGTAAAGTTACGGACATCTTTATCCGAAAGAGTTCGTATGGACAAAGGTTTACCACAAGGATCAATTCTAGGTCTTTTGCTATTTAGTATTTATACAATAAGGCTGGCTAGTTCAGCTAATCGTTTCACTCTACATATGCATGCTGACGATACCCAGCTTATTTATTCTTGTCCTCCTATTCAAATTAATGATGCAGTGGTGATTTTTAATAAAGAACTGGCATCGTTATATAATATTGCACTACAACATTCTCTGTTTTTAAATCCAAAAAAATCCTTTGTCTGAAATCGGAGAGAAAGTACTATTTTCGCTCCGGAAATGCGGCGCGAAAATTGCATTTCCCTGACTAGTTACGAAAACATTTACACATTATTTTCTAAAGTTTTATTAAATATTAATATTTATACTTGTGTTTTCTACATTGGATATGTTAATCCCGAACAACAAAGCACTTTTATTTCGGATACTACCATTATTTTCATTGTGAACTACCATCGCATTTCTACAAACAGAAACTTCAGATTCTTGCCCGTTCAATTTATTAAATTAATAAAATTTTTTATTATAATTGGGGATTTCAGAAAGAATTTAATACAAGTCTGGTCAGTAAAATGTCTCACTTGCCTCGGAGCCTTAAAAATACTCGGCACAAAGTGCCTCGTATTTTAATATGGCTCCTCGACAGTAATGCAACATTTTCCTGTAAATAACTATTGTTTTACTTTTTGACGGAAAATTTTATTGCCATAGAGCCAAGGAGCTTTTTAAACTACATATTAATGGAGATGCACTGCCTGTTGTTGATAAAGCTAAAGATCTCGGTTTAGTGATTGACAATTCTTTTCGTTATAAAGTTCACGTTAGGGCTTGTATCAAAAAAGGCTATATGGGATCTAAGCTCTTATATCCACATAGGCGCTATGTGTCAAAGGTAATTAAAACCATACTCTGTAATGCTATAATTTTATCGCAGAAAAACTATTACCTTCCAATATACAGGGTGATTTAAAAATGGCGCATTTCCTCTGGAGGGGTTGTTGGGGACTGCTAGCGGAGTACGGGAAAAATAAAAAAAAATCTTTGTGTGTGTGTGGGGGGGGGGGGAAGGGATGGCATGGAAATAAATCCATTTGCCACAGATGTTTAATATTAAAAATTATTCTTTTAAATTAGTTGGTCTATCTTAAATAAATAGTTACATATTAATTCATAAATACATTTTTCATTAAGTGAAAGTAAATGGGCAACGTTAATTGGTAATTGTATATTGCTGTCTATCAATATCTTGCAAAGGATTTCAATTTCATCTTTATTGTTCGAGCAACCAAAAAAGATATGATTAATGTCACACACAGAATCATCACCATAAGGGCATACGGCTGAGGGAACTATATGTAACTTGGCAAGATGGGCTGGAAATCTACCATGGTTACATTTTAGCCGAGTTATTGTTGCGGAGGACTTTTTAGGGGTCTGATAGTTAAATATATAAAGTATATCTACCGGTAAGGATGGATGAAGAAGGTAATATAAGTTATTGGAAGTATGAGCAATTTCTTTAAATTTTTGTTGCCACTTATTATTTATCGCGTTGTAGTGGAATCTGGATAAGTCAAAAGATGTTATTACATTTTCGAATTCACCATTAGTGACAGAATCTTTGGCAAGCTGGTCAGCCATCTCATTACCTGCAATACCTGTATGACTTTTGGCCCAAATAAATGTTATGTCTTTATTTCCTAGTTTACTTTTAATACTACATATGATGCTACAGGTTTTGTAATTAGTTGAAATGTTGCTTAAACCACTTAGAACAGATTTTGAGTCCGATACAATCACTGCTTTATTTAATTTATTTTCATCTAGCCAAGTAAGTGTTTTTTCTATGGCTATTGCTTCGGCGGTATATATAGAACAGAATGTCGGGAGTTTAATTTTCAGGGATTGGTTACTGCGGGGGATGTAGACTGCACATCCAGCACCGCCGTCTTAATTTTTAGATCCATCCGTATAAAGTGTTATTTTACCTGTATAATCACTAAGTATGGATTTTAGAAGGATATTATTAATTTGTTGCGATTCCGAGTATTAGGGGATTAAGATTTTAGGTTTCATTAATAGAGATTTGTAATCGACGTTATAAATAGGCAACTTTTTGTTAGATTTGTAAATATTTGGAGTACTGTTTGTTTCCAGCAAAGCATCTACCAACGGGGGAGTTGTTTTGATTCGTCAGAATTTATTTGTTAAGTTTTCAATAGATAGCCCATATAAGGATTGGATTAATGTGGAATCACGAAATCTTAATCTTATTATGTATTTGATTGATAGAAATTCTCTTCGGTTTTCCAAAGGAATCTCTTTACTTTCAGCAAGCAATACTGGTGTTGGAGTAGATTTCATAGCTCCAAGATAAATCCTAAGACATTTGCACTGAATTCGATCAACATTTATTAAATGACATTTACCTGCTGATCCATAAAGAACGCAACCATAATCCAAAATAGATCGTACGTAAGTCTTGTAGAACATCAAAGCGACTTTAGGGTCTGCACCCCACCTTCTATTAGTTACGAATTTGAGAAGGTTGTTACCCTTTTCACATTTGCTCCTCACATAGTGGACATGTTTTGACCATAAGAGTTTGGGATCTAAGATAATGCCAAGATATTTGTATTCTCCGACGATTGGAATTACATATCCTGACAGGTTTATATTATCAGGCGTACGTAACCTATGTCTAGTGAATATCATAATGGCAGATTTTTCAGGGGATATGGTCAGTCTGTGATCTATTGTCCAGGTATTTACAAGTCGCATGATGTTTCCCAAGACTTCCACGCAATCATCATAAGATTTTTTTTCCGCGTAAATACAAATGTCATCAGCGTATTGTATACAAGTTATAGAATCCCCAAACATATCATGTAAACTTGCTGAAAATACATTGAAAAGAATAGGGCTTAATACAGAGCCTTGTGGTAATCCTATATGGGCTGTCCTTGGTCCATGCAAATGGTTTGAGTGATCTTTAATATAAATAGTCCTATTACAAAAAATATTTACAATGTTACTAGATACTTCCCGGGAAATGCCCATCTCGCATAGCTTTGTTTGCAATAGTGGAAGTTCTACAGAATCATAAGCCCCCTTCAAATCCAAAAACAGACACGCCAAATATCTGTTCCTAGAAAAGCTGAGCTGAATATCCGTTACAATGTGCGACACTGCATCAAGTGTGCCAAGTCCAGTTCCAAATCCATACTGAGTGCTCGGTAATAGATTGTAATATTCGACTAGCCAGTCAAGTCGTTTTTTAATTATTCTTTCGAAAGTTTTTGCTATACACGACATCAATGAGATGGATCTATAGGAAGAAGACAGTTGTTTATCTTTATTTGGTTTAAGTATGAGACATACCACTATTTCTTTTAGTTTTTCTATATAGTTTCCCTTAATAAACCAATCATTGAAAATTTTTAATAAGTGTTTTTTTGCTATCTCCGGCCATTTTTAATTTGCTACTGATTAAAATTACGCGTCGGACTTCGGCGGCCATCTTGGATTTCTGGCGGGAATATTTGAAATTTGAATTTTTTCCGATTTTTTTTCAATTTTTTGAATTTAAATCTCCCGGGGTGTCGGCCATCTTGGTGCGCGCGCACTTCTCACGGCGGTTGTTTTTAATTTTGAATTTTAGCGGAAATATTTGAAATTCAAACTGGTAGATCTATCTCGCTCTTCGAAGCTGCTGTCTCTCTCTTGCATTCACTCGCGGAAATATTTAAATTTAAAAAAAATCTCAGCCCGACCGGGATTTGAACCCCTTACGTTCGTGTTCACAAATCAACTACAACCTCTAGTGACACAGAATTTTAATATAAAAAGGGTTGGAGACATTGCGTACGTCACACAGCAGACAGGTTGGCTCTTGTAAAATTCATCGATGACGAATCACGACAAATAGTAATAAAACGGTAGCTTAGGATCAAGTCTTTCGAGAAAATATATATCAAAACCGATTTAGAAATTTGTATATGGCTTAATTTATATGAAATATTGTTTGAAATTGCAAATAGAAGGGTTTTAAACTAGATGTTTTCTTAATTATGCAGTGAGTGCTCGAGCCAACCTGTCTGCTATGCGGCGCACGCAGTGTTTCCACCTCTTTTTATTTTAAAATTTGTAAAACCAGCTGTCCAAACCGATACCGCACTAACTCGTTTTAAGTCATTGTGTTCTGTTACCTAGTGCATCTGAAGATGGGCCCCAGACGAAACGTCGGTATGGACACTGCCTTCGTAGATCTACAAGGGTTCCGTGGCGAGCAGAAGCAGTTTATTCCGAAAGAAGTGGCTGTTATTTCAGCAGATGGTAATCAGCTAGCAATTTTCGTTTTAAAACCTCCTGCAAATTATGTCACTCTGCCCTATTTCGTTAAAAAAGGCATAAACTATCTGGAGCAGAGTCACCACGGTCTAGCATGGGATACTGGTTCTATACATTTTGATGAATTTGAAACCGAGCTAGCAAGAGTTCTCAAAAAATTTGAAAAAGTGTACGTTAAGGGTGAAGAAAAAAAAGGAGGTTCTAAGTTTTCTGAATAAAATCGTCGTGAATCTGGAAGATCTCGAGTGCCCATCTTTAAAAGTTCTGCGAAAAACTGCTACTGCCGTACGCTGCCTTAATCACAATATCTGTTCGCCGGTGTGTGCATTGGAAAACATACTAATTTTATCCGATTGGTGGCGCAATGAATACAATGGAAGTTCAGAAAATATTGCAAACAATCCCGAGTCTGTTGAATGTGAAACGCCCTGTTTTTGCTTCTGATAAAACTTCCTACAAGAATTGTGCGACTGGCTTGGGAGCGTCTTAAACTTCTGATTTTATTACTTGCAGCCTTTTTAATTTGAAATGTTGTACACCTCCAACTACAGTTTTGTAAATTGCTAGCGGATTTTTAGAAAAATGAGACATTCAGCTGTACATTTATTTTTATATTATTAAGTATTATACGAAATAAGAACAATATATTTGTTTATTAGAAAGTGTTTGTGTTTTTTATTTCTACTCTGCTTTTGTTTTTCACGAATCTGCAATAATTACAAAATCTAAAGCTAAAATATTAGTATTTGAAGTTATTTTACAGTTACAAAGTGTAAAATTTCAAAAAAAATCAATCTACGATTTCATAATGGCGTGATATAATTTAGAAATTGTGATTTCTTTTAATTTTGAGCGACACATTTTATAAAAAGTGTAAAACATTTTGCAAATTTTTCAACGAAATTGTGTGTTTTATTCAGGTTTATGTTAATTTGTGATAACATACATATATTTTGTATAATTTCAAGTGTTATGATGAAAGTTTTGTAAAATTTTAAGTGAAATGACGGGGCCAGAACATTTTTTCAACAAAATTACGTATTTTTATTCAAATTTATGTTAATTTGTGGACAACATATATATATTTTTCAATGAAATTGCGTGTTTTGGTGGTGTCAGAATATTTTTTTTTCAACGAATTGCGCGTTTTTATTTAAAAATTATGTTAATTTGTGGTCAACATACATATATTTCCGTCAAAAGTATAAGATTTTTTGAATTTTGTTTATCGAAATGATTGTGGTAGTAGATTTTTTCAATGAAATTGCTATTTCTTTTAATTTTGAGCGGTGCATTTTATAAAAAGTGTAAAACATTTGCAAAATTATGCATAGTTTATGTAACATGATGTCGATTTTTGTAAAAATTTATGTGAGATGGCGTGTAATTGTGTGATTTTTGTTCAATTTTCGTCGTGTGTTTAGTAAAAATGTCGTTTTTTGTATAATTTCAAGTGACATGATGACAGTTTTTGTATAATTTATATGACATGATGTCGATTTTTGTGAAAATTTATGTGAGATGCTGTATGACTGCGTGATTTTTGTTCAATTTTCATCGTGTGTTGAATGAAAATGTCGTTTTTTGTATAATTTCAAGTGATATGATGACAGTTTTTGTATAATTTATGTGACATGATGTCGATTTTTGTGAAAATTTGTGAGATGCTGTATGATTGCGTGATTTTATTCAAATTTTTGTTACTTTGGGGGTCAACACATACGTCTTTTCGTAATTTTTGCGTGTTTCTTTTCAAATTTATTTTCATTTGTCGTCAACACAGACGTATTTTCGTAAAATTTTACTATTTTTCAGTGAAAGTTGTATAAAAATATTGTTTTTTGTCGTTTTTGCAGAATTTAATGTGACAAGATGCCGATTTTTATAAATTTTCTACGTATTTTCGTAATTTTGCATGCTTTTATTCAAATTTATTTTAATTTGTCGCCAACACTTACGTCTTTTCGTAAATTTTTTACAAGAAAAAATGGTTTGACTTATATTTTTACAAGTATCCCTTGTCTTATTTGCAAACGATATTGAAAAGCTATTTTTTTCAACGAAATTGTCTGTTTTTATTCAAATTTATGGGGGACAACCATTCTTATACAATAAAAACATTTATTTAATGCGTATGTCTTATTTTATATGGGCGAGGGCACAACAGAAGTATGTCAGGAATATATTAAACTCAAATTTCTAACTCGATGAATATCTAGAATCTGGTTCTTTGTTTGAAAATACACCGAGGTCCAAAGCAATCCGTGTAAACATACAGGTTCTAGCAGGCGTTTTCTAAACGATGCACTGGGAAGAGCCTCAGGCTAAACCGCTAACAATTAGTCAACAACAGACTATTCCAGGAAACGAGCATTTGCTATAAATACAGTATAAATTTCATTGTAGCATCAAGATAAATACAGTATAAATTTCATTGTAGCGTTTTTAAATTATTTGATTTAAATATTCGATGTATGATTCTAATTACAAAACACATGTCTCGACCTGTTTTAAAAAGAGAACTTAGAAAAATCGCGTAATTTAACCCATTCAAATACTAGCTCGAAAACCTCTTTATACAACCGAAAATTCGTCATGTTCTGGCATTTCAAATATGAAAATGGATAATAACCGCTAAACTCAAATTTGTAACCCGTATATTTTACGATAGAACTTGCCTCTTTTCCGTATAGCTTTAAATTTTCGCCTGTCTTATAAATAATTTAATAAACAGTAAAAACGATTAATTTAATTGATCAACAACTCGATAGGAAATTTCCAGCTATATACTAGGCGATAAACCATTCTTAACGGACAGAATACGCGTATTTATATAAGAGACTAAAATAATTAATTCTAGTGAAATCACGGGCGAAATCAATTTTTAAAAAAATGCATCTACCTTTCAAATATTCCCGCCAGAAATCCAAGATGGCCGCCGAAGTCCGACGCGTAATTTTAATCAGTAGCAAATTAAAAATGGCCGCGCGTAATTTAATCAGTAGCACATATGTAAATTACATATCAAACTTCATATGTGATTAATTAGATCAAACCGCGAAATTAATTGGGTCAATCCGCGAATTAAAATTAAAACCGCGAAATCCGCGAATAAATTCGCGAATTAACCCGCGAATCCGCGAATCAATTAAAAGGAGTGGGGGGTTTCTCGCCCTGTTCTACTGGGGTTGTTGGGGACTGCTAGCGGAGTACGGGTAAAATTAAAAAAAATCTTTACAATCATTCCTCTAAATATTAACAGCTGAAGATGCATTTTGAAATAAGCTATTTAAAAATATTATTGTTGTTAAACGTCCCAATTCAAAAAACTGAGAGTTTCATCAAACTTACCTAAAATTTTAGTTTTCAAAACTTCAGTTTCTGGTGCCTAGTTGAGTTGGAGCTAAATCTACACACCGAAGAACTAAACTATAGCCGTAATAGCTTTTTGTTAGTTTGAAATGATGTACCTACGATAACACTAGGTTGGTCATCAAATACTAAAAGTAATAATTCAACATGGTGATAACAATTTTAGTATTCTTCTTCTTCTACGTGTTTTAGGATTTCTCCTGTTTATTCTACGGACGACGATACCCAACTCTGTCTCCATCTGTTTGGGGGTCTTCCCACTGGTCTTCTTCCTGGGGGTTTTTGGTCTCTGCTTATTTTTACCAATCTCTCGTCTGACATTCTATTAGTATGTTCATTCCCTTCTTTCGTTATTTGGACCATTTGACGACGTCTTGTATTTTACACTCATTTCTTATAGATACATTTGTTTTGCGGTCGTGTAAGGTGACTCCTTGGATTGAGCGTAGTGTTTTCATTTCAACTGTCCTCATTTTTTGTTTTGTCATTTTGGTTTCGGCACGTGTCTCTACGGCATATGTTAGCACAGGACGCACTATGAACTTATACATTTTTACCTTGCTTTTAGCCTGCATGTACTTCCGCTATATGGTTTATCTTAGGCAACCCGATATTTTTAATGCTTTCATGGCTTTTGTTTGTGTTTCACTTAGTAGATTGCGATCACTTGATATCTCTATCCCCATATAAGCAAAACTCATCACCTGTTGTATGATTTTGCTTTCCAACTCTAATTTGCAACGCAGAGGTTCTTTGGACACTACTAAGGTTTTTGTCTTTTCTGTTGATATTTCCATATTATATTGTTTTGCAGTTATATTAAATTTGTGTAGTAACCTTTGGAGATTGTCTTCATTGGTGGCTAGTAACACCGCGTCATCTGCATAACACAATATACTTATGTTTTTGTTTCCCATTTTATAGCCTGTCATACTCCGCACTTCCTTTATTATTTGATCCATAATAAGGTTAAATAGAAACGGACTTAAAGAATCCCCTGTCTTACACCTTGTGCAACTTTTATTTGCTCTGTCGGTATATTATTTGACTTTACAATGGTTTGGTTGTCAATGTTAATATCTTCGATGGTTTGTATTAATTTTTCTGGTACATCGTATTTGTAAAGCAAGGTAAGTACATCCTTTAATCTGATTTTGTCAAATGCCTTAGTCAAGTCTACGAAGCACATATACACTGGGCAGTTAAATTCAATTGCCTTTTCTACAATTTGTCGTGTGATAAATATTGCATCGGTGGTGCTTCTGTTTTTTCTAAACCCTTGTTGCTCCTCTGAGATTTCGATTGTACTTTGCAGTTTTTGATGGATAATTTTAGTTAGTAGTTTCAACATAGCGTTGAGTAAGCATATACCTCTATAATTTTGAGGTTGTTTTTTGTCGCCCTTTTTGAATATAGGAATTGTTGTACTTAGCTTCCATTTTATTGGCACTTTACCTTGTTTTACAATCTTGTCAAATAATACTTGTAACTCATTCACTAGCTCATTTCCTCCATACTTAATGAATTCATTATGTACACCATCAGGACCGGGGGATTTCCTGTTTTTTAATTTACTCACTTCATTTGTTATTTCGTCCAATGTTATTTCTACTTCAGCATGTGGTGTTTGATCGGTCTTCGGTAATGATGTTTCTCGTTGTGCATTTTCATATAAGGATGTGAAGTATTTTGTCCATTCTTCTTTGGATATGTTCTTAACTTGGAAGTATCTAACTACGTCTTTCTTTTGATTTTGAATCATCCTCCAAACCTCTCGTTGTGCTCCATATAGATCTGATTCCATGTTTTTTGTAAATTGCTCCCAGTATCTTTCCTTGATTTTTTAAGTCTAAGTTAACTCTGTTTCTGATTCTTACATTTACTTCTCGTCTTTACTTCAGGTGTAAACCAATATGTTTTTGAGATCGCATTTAGATTGACTTGACGTTTACCTAGAGCTCCGTGCGCCGCGTTTAATATGTTTGTTTTAACTTTTTTCCAGGCTTCGTCTATGGTATCTTGTTGTTCGATTCTATTGGTAAGTATTTGTTGTTTCAACCGTGACTGATATAGATGTTTTGTACTTTCATCTTCCATACTCTCAATATTGATTTTTTCGATATACATCGGGTTCTCAGTTTTTTTACTTTTGATGTTTGTTACTCTTATTTTACATAGTACTAGTCCATGATCACTACTTATGTTCGCAGAGCTTAATGTTCGAACTTCTAATATGTTTGTTGGTAGAAGTGATCTGTTGCTAATTATATAGTCAATGGTTGAGGTATTTCCCCTTGTGTTACTCCATGTTATTTTATGCTGTGGTGCATGTGGACAGAACGTGTTGTTTATACGTAGCTCAGTCAAAATACACAACGCTATGAGTTGTTCACCTTCCTCATTTAAGGTTGGTTCGTTATATTTTTGTTTTACTCCTGGGATTATTGTATTCCCTACTCGTGCATTGAAGTCTCCTATGACGATGCTTCTACAATCTGTGGGCAGTTTATCATATGTTTCTTGTAGTAGATTGTAAAAGTTTATTTTTTCTTGTTTTGGTTTACTTACATCTGGAGCATATATGGTGATTATATTCATTTTGGTGTTTTCTAAGTTCAAAGATACTACTATTATTCTTTCGTTCACGTACTGTATGTCCTCTATGGTTATTGCATATTTCTTGTGTATCAGCATTCCTACTCCTGGACTAGCCCTTTCTGCTTTCTCTCTGCCACTATAAGCTAACACGTAGTCTCCGCATATTAAAGTGCCTTTTCCTTTTCGTTTTGTCTCGCTTATGCGACATGTCTATACTGTGCTTCGTTCGTTCTATTATAATTTCTTGTGCCTTTGTGTTCCAGGACAAGATATTCCATGTTGCCAATCTTAAAACATTTTCTTTTTTCCATTTACTCGTAGTCCTATATCTTGCTGGTGTCGTCATAGATTGATCCGTCTAATTCCGAGGTCTAGTACGTATTCTATGAGCAAATCATCAATTTCGTCTATCAGTAGGTTGCTAGCCTTGTTGGTAGACGCCCTCCTCCTTTCTCCGGGCTTGGGACCGGTAACAACAATTACTGGGCTACTCAATCTACTCAGTAACTGATGCAGGCGGAATTTTAGTAGTAAAAAAATTTTGTAACTTATCTATTCCCGTCAGACGCAGATGCATCAAAATTCTGTGAGATTCCGTATTGAGAATGAAGCTGCTGCCTAATAATTAGTTTAGAAATATAGATCAAATATTTAGGGAAGGAAAAAGCTTTTAGGAAATTTAAAATTATAAAATAGTATAACAGATACAGATCTATGTGTTCTTAATATGCAAAAACAGTTAAAAATTTTGGTTTTATTAATCTAAATACTCTCTGTTTTCACCAGGGAAGTATTTAAGTAGCATTGACTTTGAATATTAATTTAAATTTTTTATTTCAAGTACACAGTTTTGGCCCTTCAAGTTTAGCATCTGCGGCCAAAAATTTTATATATGAGGTAGATGTAAATATATGGTTTACGTTCCTCCTATTTACAAATACTTCGTTAATTACCCTGCAACCCACATATTTATACATATTTATATGCATAACATTTTAAGTGTGTGTTTGTAAAAATGTAAAAAAAAATTAACATTAGATCTTGCACCATTGCGACAGAATTTCATTGCACTTAATCCAAGTTTAATAGCAACAACCCAATACGTGGTATAGACAGCGTTGTCACGTTTTTGCTAAAGAAGTATATAATAATTTAGCAAAGCTAAGGGATCTATTGTCTTTGCTGAGTATTTAAAACCTATTTTTAAGAAATAACTGACGACCCTTAGAAAGAGCTCAGTAATGATATAATGAGCTAGTTTTTCACCACCCTGTACGAGTATAGTACAGGGTTTCCATTAATTCCCATTTCGCAAGTGACCATGTATTCACCCTAAATGCTAGCCCAAGCAACACACAATAGTTGAATAAACGATTAATTTTTGTTTATACGAGGAGTATAATTATGGTTGAATGTCACCCTCATATATTTGATAAAATGTCCGCGAGATAAACGATTAAATTTAGTATATAATATACAATTAAATAACGATGATGAAGCACGTTGAATCCTTTTTGATGTTATTCGATCATATTTAGTGTTAATATACAATTAAGTAAAGGTGATAACACACGTTGAATCCTTTTGGATGTTATTCAAATATATTTAGTGTATAATATACAATTAAATAACGATGATGGCACACGTTGAAAGCTTTTCGATGTTATTCGATTATGTTTACTGCATAATATACAATTAAATAACGGTGATGACACACGTTAAATCGTTTTCGATGTTATTCGATTATGTTTAGTGCATAATAAACGTATTATTAAACAAATAGGTGGGAGAAACATAACAGTTTATTAAATATACCATATATTTAAAACACATCATTACAAAGAAAAAAATTATATACATTAAGCGGTATTGGCGATAATGGGTACAAAAAAATGGACATTAACTTAAATTTTTTATAAACAATTGTCAATAATGTCAAATGAAGTGCAAAACTCCGTTATACCAGCCAAAATCACTCCCATATGGACCAGTGCTATAAGAGTTTCAGTTATCATATTACTATCATTTGATTAGAAATGTATCGACATTTTTTCTAAGCCGAATTTTGGTTTTGAAACCGATGCTTCGACTGTTTCAGCCAATCTTGACATGCTTGCCCAATTGCCTTGTCAGTCAGTTCGCCGACAATGGATTTTGCTTGTCCTCCTTGAAAGCATATCTTGGTGGCTACTGCAAGTGATCACAAATTAATATTATTGTTAAAACGTAATATACATAAATGTGGCATAAATTTAATTTGATTTATATTCTAAATTTTGGATATTTAATTTATATGTTAACAATGATTATACGTTTTCGAATAAATTAATAAAATTTCAAATAGAACTACCGCTTTGATTAGGAAATAGAAAGTTATAGTAAATAAAAATAAAAAACGCAGGGTAATAATAGTAAGCCCATAGTAAAGACCTTTGGTAAAAATTATAAGGGCTGCTATGGTTCATAAGGAAACATTCCTAATAAGTCTGGAAAACTATCTAAATATAGAATACAACAATTTCACAAGTGATTTCTATTTTATCATCATTTGTACAACAATAATAACAATAGCGACAAATTCTGAATATAATACTTGATTTTTTAAAATATTGAAAATTTTCATTTGACTTACCGTTAATTTCTTTACATGCTATTCTCAATCGATTGGACATTATGAATTTCATTATTCTACGTTTGCCAATGTAAGATTTTAAAAATAGGTAGGTACATTGTCTTGTGCGCCATTTTTTAGTTCACGCGGTTTGTGGACGTACAGGTACACGTACAGAATACAACATACATATAATATTTAAATAATAAATAGTATAGCAGCAAACAAACCTTTAGGTGCACGTACAAAAACAAAGCTTTTACCTTGCATGCAAAATGACTCAGTTAAATAGTATATTATAGTTTAGGTACTGACCTCTTATCAGTTATGTAGCCAAAGTGAACATGACAATCGCAAAGCAGAAGTGGTAGCTAGCAAGAAGTGGTAGACTGGGCTGGAAGCAGTGTTGTCAACTATTGACGGCCGTTTTGTGCTTTAAGACAAATATCCCATTTTTTCCTCTCAACTTACAATTTTAAGCATAAACTTTCTCCAGTAAAGCATAAGTTTGTCGATATTTACTTTAGAATTAAAGACATTTTGACTTCAAAAGTTACATTTTTCTGAAAAAACTCCTTGTGGCAATTTTGTAGGCTTAAAATTCCCTCAAAAATGAAAATTTCTCAACACTGGATGGAAGCAGAGCGAGACGCTGCAGCTGCAGCCAGCCTCTAAATGCCAATGAACTTATCACTGCTTAATGCAGCGCGAGACAATCACGTGGTTTTAGAACAGTGAAGTTTATTTGTTGGAAAAGGCGCGAAAGCGCGAAACATACCGAAAGATCAAATGGTTTTTAGATTAAAGTAGGCGTTTAAAATATTTTTCTTATCTTGATTGAATCGGCAAATGCCATGTTTGACAAATACAATACAATAAGCAAAAGAAAAGAAATATTACCTACCTTTGTTCCAATTGAACGGGATAAAGAACACAAATACAGAAACACTGCACTAAAAATCATAAAATGTACATTATGCTCGTAACAAAATTGTAATCCATACACGTATATTAGACCGACATAACATATACGCTTATCGTACACGTTTATCCAGAGTAGATGGCTTTAGTTTAAATTATGTTTAGCGTATACCCAAGATATAGTATGTCCAAAGTATACCATATCCTGGTCAATTGGTGATTATTGGTGGTCGAATAATACAACATAATGCAAAAAACATAAATATCGAACCACTGCACTAAAAATCATCAAATTTACATCATCTTCGTAACAAAATTGTAATCCATACACGTATATTAGACCGACAACACATGCCTTTATCGTACACTTTATTCAGGGTAGATGGCTTTAGTGTAAATTATGTATAGCGTATACCCAAGGTATAATATAAGTATATAGACGTATATTAGACCGACATAACATATACGCTTATCGTACACGTTTATCCAGGGTAGATGGCCTTGGTGTAAATTAGGTGTAGCGTATACCCAAAATATAGTATATCCAAAGTTATACCCTTTCGCGGTCAATTGGTGATTTTTGGTCTTCGAATAATCCAGCATAACGTAAAAAACACAAATATCGAACCACTGCACTAAACCCATAAAATTTACATCATGTTCGTCACAAAATTGTAATCCATACCCGTATATTAGACCGATATAACATATACGCTTATCGTACACGTTTATCCAGAGTAGATGGATTTAGTTTAAATTATGTTTAGCGTATACCCAAGATACGTACGTCCAAAGTATACCATATCGCGGTCAATTGTTGATTATTGGTGGTCGAATAATCCAGCATAATGCAAAGAATACAAATATCGAACCACTGCACTACAAATCATAAAATTTACATTATGCCCGTAACAAAATTGTAATCCATACACGTATATTAGACCGTCATAACATATACGTTTATCGTACACGTTTAATAAATACACTATATCCAAAAATTTACCAAAATATGGTGGAATACACGTATATTAAACTATAACGTTTTCTGGCGTGTTGCTTGGGAGGCAACCAAACTTACACGATTGACAGTACTCCCTAAATACAGTAACACAATATTATCAGTGGCGTAGACACGACACAGACTAAATAACGCTTGAAAACTGCTGAAAATTTCATCTAAACAGCAAAACGAAATGTCTGAAGTTTAGAGGTCAGATGTGAGGAACGTCTTTGTCGCGTTGGCAATTTGTTTAGGGATATTACTAATACCACCAACCTGTGAAAAACAAATTTGTAGCAGCAAATTTAAATTTACTCACGTGGGAAATGGGAATTAATGAAAACCCTGTATAAGTGGATGTGAATTCATCGTGACTAAATAGTTATTTGTACACCAAGGCAGTGAAGTGTTTATTACGAATGTGGATTTAGTTACAGAGGTCCTTGGGGCCGAGGCTCTAAAAGGTTATGTTGACGTTTCACTAACCTATTTGTCACCCCCAACAATTGCAGAAAGTCGTAAAACATTATATTAATTCACTGCCGATTTCTCGTATTTTAATAACGATTTCGTAGTTCTTGAGTGCGATTACAAGAAAATGCAGTACCTACTTACTTTAAGTGCGTTGCAGAAAAAGATAAAATGCGGACACAAGTCCATGTCTTGATTAGATAATTCCACTTTAATTAATAATTACCAAAAGTCTAGTGCTTTTCAGCAGACATTTTGAAATCCAATTTAATCGAACTGATTAAATCATTGACATTGAAAGGTTTCTGCTTACTTGCTATATAGTGTGTGAAAAATTACAAAATAATATTGCCTTTTATGTTCTTATATTAAAACTTAAATATATTTGGGGTTACCTTCGAACTCAATTAAGCAAAGGGGGATGACAAAACTAAGTGCAATGCTCCAAACAGGATGTACAAAACCTGCATGGAAGAAAATAGCAGCAACTTTATCATATTTGCGAAAGATACCACGGTAGTCAGCAAAAATGCGCATTAAGCAGCTAACGAATCTAACCATATCAGTAACAATTATTATCTAAGTAACAATTAGAGATGATTAGTGATATGATTGCTATTATGTAACGACCGATTTCCGGGATTGAACTGAGTCATTACTGTGACTGAAAAACACAAAGTTTCGACTATTTTTGTAAGAGGCTTCATCAGGAGGTAAGCAAAAGAGCACGGTAACTCAATGTGTAAGCCACGCCAGAGACGAAACTCTTTTTTTACCTACTGATGAAGCCCCTTATAAAAGTGGGCGAAACGTTGAGTATTTCAATCTTAATAATGACACGGTCCCATCCCGGATATTGTTCGCTATATAATGGAAATGGCTGTGAAAGCCTCCAAAATCATCTTGATATCATTGCTCCCACAATAAACACATTTGCTAAATAAGTAGGTACTTCATTTAATATTTAAGCATTTTAGTAAACTAAAATTATTATTCATACTGCAACTTAATCATATTTCCAATATTCTAATAATTCCGCACAAGACAAGTGTTTTGAATACCAAATCTACACCCCAACATCAACCAGACGATAGGCATGATATGTAGGCAACAATCTTGTTTTCGCATTATTAAGTCCTGAATATCGCCTGATTTTGTTCCGGAAATGGCAAACAAGGTCTTCGTACTCTTCAGTAGTAGCCGTTGTTTATTTTATAACCACCACTTCAACTATTTTCTATAATATCTTGGGAAATCACCATGGTTGTTTACATTCCGAGAACTATCCGTCCAACATCTGAATTATTAGTCCTCTAGATATGTTTTTGAGTCCCTTTTTTGTCAGTTTAGGTTTTTTAAAACAATAAAAATAAACCTTTATCAAAATATTGGTGAACATCATTATCAGTCCATAACGTTTAACATGATCTTTAACAGAAGCAAGAAAAGAAAGTTGTTAGTTGTATCAACTTATTGATGCTGCACTTATGACTATCGAGCTTCAGTTGCGAGGAGTTACTTTGCAAAAACTTTTTATACCAAATCGAGATATTACTAGATTCTGTTAAGAAATACCGGAATAGGTAAATTCAAATTTATTTACACTAATTACGCGCCGTATTAAGTAATTGTCGTTAAACTGTAATAACTCTATCTGCAACATAGTAACTGTTCTTGAGAAGCGTTTTGCTAAAAAGATCATCAATTTGTTCTTGTCACCCGTGCAGCCATTTATTTTTATTTTAAGATACTGTTACGGTTAGTTTGCGCGTATATCTTGATTTATTAGAATTAGCTATATAATTTTTTTTTTTTATTATTTAGATAATTGGCTTTGTAATTTCCTGTAGCTTAGGCAACTTTACTTACAGTTGAATTCAAGGGGTTCCTTATCTTGGGTAGCACGCAGCTTTACAAAGTTTATGGATATTTCTTTATCAGTTCTGATAACTCGCCGTGTGCGCTTGGACACGTGAACGTCCTTTAAAATTATTCCAATAAATAATTCTAAAGATAATAAGTTTTATTCCGATTATTTCCTGTATATCCATAATAATTCCTAATTACCATGGTTTCTGTCAGTTTAATAATGACATTGAGTCTTTTTGTAATTTTTGAACTAAAGTATTAGTAAAGAGTTTCTACAGTGTTGTGTCATTTCAGAGTACACTTTTAGTGAAATAATAATCAGTTATAATACCACAAGAGCATAAAAAATAATCGATTATTTTAATTCCCGACCAACGAGACGTATTCTGCCAATTTATTATATATTAGAGTACACTTTTAGTGAAATAATCAGTTATAATTCAACAAGAGCATAAAAAATAGTCGAAGCAAACGATTGTTTTTGATGATCGAGTTATATTTGTTACGATTATATAATGAATGGAAAATTAATTAAAGAAGAAAAAATCGTATTATTTTGTAGTAATATTAAACGTATTAAAATCCCAACAATGTTACTATAACAAAGATGTTCAAAATCATGGCTCTTTATTGAATATCTTTCATTGTTGGGCCCAGCAAAAAAGAAAAACGGTTACGCATCGTTGTCAAGCGTATAATTGCTACTAATGAATTATATAAAGTCAGTGTAAAATATAATTTTTAAATAATGACTTTTTGCAAGTGTTGTGCCAAAACTATAACAAACAATCGCCTGGAATGCACTGTCGAGATCAATTTTGTACATCTTATCATCGGAATGGAACATCCTCAGATGTATCAAAGAATCAACTGATTACGGTAGACATTCTACCCGGCGCGCACTGGTTGTTGTAACGCCCCGTTTCGCAGCATGCGGTTGTGCTAAGAGATAAACACTTGCAGTTTTCGCGTCTGAACTTTGGTTAAACTGAAGCCTTTTTTGTTCATTAACAAGCGAAGCCGCTAGGCGTTGTTTTTCGTAAAGCGCATTCAGCGTAGTTGGATTTCATGGCACTGCGGGGCCGTTTTCTGCGCAGTTAGGCCGATACACTTTCGGCCAGCAGCTACGGGCTAAAAATTCGGCTTGTACGGGCTAGTGTGGCCAATATATAGTTTAGTATGGGCTATGGTCTTGTATGGGCTAAATTGGGCTCAAACGAAGGCAGAAATTCAGCTAATTCAGTTCTCCAATTCCGCTTCCGTATGTGGTTTGGAATTCCCGACATGTGCCGCTTCCTTTTGTTGTTACCTGACTTCAAACAGTGGCAACCTTGGAAGTCTCAGAATTTAGCAGCCAAATCCGGCTTAGCGCCTTCATGGATAAATGCAACACAACAGAATTCTATTTGCCGATCGCTGGACTTTAACATCAAGTTAAACTGCAAGTACATGCCATTATCAGCAAAGGCATTCGCCTTAATGATGTCAGTTCTTACTAAGATCTTAGCAAATCAAACTGTAAATGTAGAATCAACCTTTTGGCACAATCTTTTGTAACGCCAATGAGTGAGAATCTAAACAATACAAAATTGCTGAAATAAGAATGTGCATTGTAACTTATGTGCCGCGCTTTAAGCGATGTGCGTTTGCGTCAATTGCGATAGCACAGGTATTGCTCTGAAGTTGTGAATTAAGCTATAACATTTATTAATTCACTTGATAGGCAATAGTCCTACAACTTTATCTATTGTCACATGGCCTGACGGAAGAATGCAAATATTTCATGTGTTACTGCGAATTTTAGGTTTAAATAAATGCCCCTATAACTATTATTTGTTTGTGTTTTCTTCTGCAACCCCTGTATCTGAACGAGTAATCTAAGTATGCGGTGTAACACCAAAAATAGGTGGCGTGTTTTTAAGTAGCTAGATTTGTCTTTATAGGTTGTGAGTAACGACAAGGTGGCCATTTTGTATTAATCCTTCTGTTCAATTAAAAAGCCCCAAGCATTTATTAGCCTGGTCCTTACACCACGCCATATTCTGCCGAGAATTAAAAGTGCTAGCTCAGGCCCTGTTAACCCTTCGTTTAAGGTGATACATATTGTCGCACCCGTCGTCGACTAATAGGACGGACTCCGACGTTAATGACGATGTTGGTTACGATAACGCCGACGCGGCTACCGATGGGACTCCACAAAAAATGATGCATTTTATGCGATCAACGAAGAGCAAAGCAGTGGATTTCTACTCTAATAAAATATTGCATTTCGAATCCAAGCTTACACAAATAAATGAATGCTTTAAAGCAACTTATTTTCCAAATGCAGATAATAGCAAACTAAGACAGTACCTTCATAAACAAAAAAGTTAATACGCTCCAGCAAACGCTTTGATCCAGCAATATTGAACTACAAGACATCCCAGAAAAAAACAACAAAAACCTAATATCTATGGTCAACGAAATTAGGGGATTTCTTAACTTCAAAATTTAAAGGAACATGAACGATATAGTACTTAAAATAGCTACTTAATCGTAAAGTGAACCTAAAAACTTTCTTGAAAATCATCTATAGAAATGTAGGTAATTAATTGCGCTATCACTAATAATTCGTGATAGTATCTACTATATAAATAAACAATAAGTCATATTTCTATGCATATTATTCCAAATTACTTTAACGCTATTTTATACAACATTTCAAGTTCCGAGGCATTTTGGTTGCCTATCCTGAAATTTCAAGTTTTTCCAAAATCTTTCGCAAGGTGCTTAACTTCCCTACCGTTTGCCTATTTGAGCTGGTGCAGAGAGGTTGCTATGTGAAATATATTTGTAAAGTTAAATTTTTCAGTTATTTGTGATTTTTGCTTGCATGCATTTTTGAGCAATCAGTATGATGTTACGCCTGGGTTTATGTTAATCCGATGATATCCATTAACAGTAATTTTTGTATTAAGTGCGCGAAATGAGTGTTTTTGTGCGTGAGAATGCCACTTAGTAATTCGAATATATTGCCCTGCGTTAAAAAATTGGACATAATGTTAATGTATCCGTCAAACACCAGATATGCTTCGTATTTAGATAAATACAGTATATCCTTTAGTAACTCACCTGTGCAGGGCAACTACTCCGAATGATTCAAATCACAGTTTACTTCACGTACCATAGCCGTCGCTTTTGTTTATTGATTTTTGTAAAGCAATTCCGCAATTACTTTTTGAAATTCAATGTTTCAGATTTTACTTCAACTTTGTGACAGATTAGCTCGGTCGAATTAAGCTTAATTATGCCCATGTTTGCAAGATATTGCGTAAATACTTCTCTTTAGCCGAAGAATTGAAACTCATTATGATTTTCATTAATTACTAAGCGTATTCCCGGGGTTTACTGCTTTGGCTAATCCCAACCAAGTACTTGGAGCATGTAGGACCTATCTTTGGTCAACGAAGGTAGTTGCTTTCTTATCAAAATGAAGTCACTAGGCTTGGCTGGCACGAACTAGATAAACCTTTGACTAGCTGCCTTATTGATTTGATCCGATACCTAATTTAAATTATATTGTTCGGGTTGAGAGCAAATATATCTTACCCAGTTAGCTATTCAGTCAGGCTTATGCATGAATTTGTTACAGAGTAATAATAAATCTTTATAAGGCCTTACAACCCGATGATTTTTCTAGGTTTCACATTTTGGGTAGTTAAGGTCAACATACTACCTAGTTCCCGATGTTCAGCTACCACTGCGCATACCTGTCCCATTTTTGCCGTTCAACTAACAATTTTGATCTATAAATTATTTTACTTCATTTTGCAACCAAATCATGTTCAGTTTAGTGGACTGTTGGGCCGGTTGTTACATTGTTCTATTGATATTGTTTTTGGTATTGCTTATTTTAATACTTGCTGCACTAGTATACCCCAAAACAAAAATTAAACAACAGCTTTACGCTTATTTTTGCGTTTAATCCTGAGAAATACAATATCAAAGCAAAGCTACTGAAAACAATAACGAACAGTTTGATTACTGGTAAAAATATTATAGTCGTTATTGTTCAGTATCAATTCCAAGACCAGCACAGTAAGCCTTTCATTTATATTACTCGTATTTGAAACTTTTAAAACTTAACGAGATAGGGAAGATAAAAGGCAAAGTAAATAATTGCTGAAATATTTTTACAAAAGCGATAAACACCATATAATCCAATGACTACTTTTTCAAAATATAGACTAAAGCTTCACATAATGTCGCAGCTTGCTGTGTCAAAATAAAAGTTGCTTTTTGGGGTTCAGAAACAGTATCCAGTGCACCGCTCAAAAGCTAAAGGCGCACCAGACCCCCGGTGATTGGTTTGTTAACTTTAGAAATATAACGCAAGTCTATCGATAAGTATAGAACACAGCATCTACAATGAAAATAATATTTAAGCATTTTTCTCTGCCTGCCTTAGGCTCTAAAGGAAACATTTTCTTAGTACTTTCTTACCCACAATTCTAAATTACATATAAAACTGTAAAATAGAGCTAATGTCCTAACGCAGCTACGGTGATCTGGTTTTATGTAGGCAACAACACCATCGCATCAGAACAACGCAACGAGAAACGGGATAAAGCTTGAACAACCTCAGCTTCTTTTACTATCACAAATGGGAGCGGTCCAGTTGACAAACGATCTGCACGTCGGCGCCAAAAGAATGCTTCGAAACGTTTTCTAACTGGCATATAAAGCGAATCACTTAATTAGTTACAGTAAACCAAATGGAAAAGGAACTCGCCTACCTTAACGTTGATAACGGCCCACGATCACGTGCAGTGTAAAATTAGCATTACACGGTAGGCATCTTGTAAAGGATGCCACGACGCTATGAATGCCTCTTAACGCTCGATGATCTCGAGAAAAGCCATTGGGTAGCAGATCCCCATCAGTGCCACAAAACGGAACTGCCGAGTTGGATAGCCAGGAGCTCCAGAATTTTGACAGTCCGTCGCTTTTGAAAACTACATAATGAAGTTAGCTCTATTTCCCAAATTTGCATTGAGCTAGTAATAAATAATAAAGAAAGGCTGTTGCACCAGTACATATTTTTGTCCACAAGGTAGTGGAACAACTAGGACCAAAACATAAGACAGGTTGTAAGGGTTCACGAGGCACCAATCAGTATAACCATAACATAAATGCTTAGTTGGACTCAAAATGTGTAGGGCACAAGGTCTAAGCTGAAACTTGATTGTAATGTTGACCATTCGAGTAAACGCGAATGCGTCTAACAATATATAATGTCTGTGTCGTAAGGCGTGAGATACAATATCAGGAATTAATATTTCAAAATGAGAATAGGAAATAACTTCTCCTATAAACTACAAGTTTTCAAAAAGAATATACTAATAATTGTAAACCGAAAACTATCAAAAATGATAAGTTCAAGATTTTTCAATATTATGACGACTGAAGTACAAGCGTAGGCAACCCAACATACACACAAATGGTAACAATTAACGAAATACAGAAAATTCGGGATCATTCGCGGGACAAGTCTGAAAAACCACCAATTCAAATTTAAGCGAATGGGAATGAAATCAGAGAGAATGACTGGTGTATATCCTTAACAGAAGACAACCTCTTCACAATCATTTACTCCAATCTCTAACCGCAATGGCAACGCCATAACATACCATCTTAATACCCCACCAAGTTTTTCAAAAACCCACAAAACATATCACAACATAAAATTCAACCAAAACCCTCCCTGTAGATAAGGAATTTCATAAATATAAGAAAGTTACATACTAATTATTGGCGATTTGAATGCCAAACTGAGGGAAAAAGATGAAAGAGGAGAAAATATGTAGAAAAATATTATGACCCAGGCACCAAAAAATCTCAAGAGAAGTGGACGTAGATTTAATGGAAACGTGAGGACTGAAATACATTATGTAGGTAATATCCCTAGAAAACCCATAATTCAAGACGTATCTGTGCTGAACACAATTAAGTAGTAACCACAGGATGGGTTTAAGGCTAAACTCAAAATAGACATCAAGAAAGAAAGGAAACAATTATTAAACAGTAATAAATGGTTTATAATGAGGGAATGAAAGGATATCAAAGAAAAATAGGAATAAATCATGCAACTGTAGAAATACTCGATACAAGAAATAGAAGATGTAGGAGAAACAAATGAAAAGATAAGGAAAACTGTAGTAAATAAAGCAAAAACACTAGCAAAACGAACAAGCAGAAAATGCGACATATACACTTCTGCACCAAAAGACGTGCTATATTAAGAACAGGTAGAAAAATTAGGTTAGACTCGGAAGACCTACTTTCAGTTTTAGAAGTGAAATCTCAATGCACCTTAAAGGAAAATTAGTTCATGTGTGTACTTTGCCAGTAACCATGCGTGGATGTGAGACATGGACAATGACATCTAGAACAGCTCAGACATTAACCCGAGTACAACAAACACTCCCCATGTTAGGAATCCTATTAACAGGTAATAAAACTAACGAGTTGATGAGAAAACAAACTGGACTGAAGACCATTATGAGAAGACTAGCTGTATCAAAATGGAGGTGGGCAGGTCATATTGAAAGAACAGAAAAGATGGAAAAACGATGTAATTAAGGTAATGGAGAACGATTAAATAATACAGCCAAATATAGAAACACATGGAGGAAAACTGGAGAGACCTATATCTAACAATGAATTGCGTAGGTTGGATATCTAATCAACCCCAAGAAAGATTCTTCTAAAAAGAAAGTATCCATCTCCTTACCAATCAAATCCGAAGATAGTGTAGATAGACGTTCATCCTACAAGAAAAGGTGACCTATTATCCAGTAACCAACCAAACCACCCAACAACGTATCTCAAATTCGCAAAAACTATATATTCAATTTAACAAAAAACGTAACAACTGTAGATATTATAAAATCATTGGAAGACAATGTATACAATCTCATTACTTACTGCCACCGCATTACGTCATGTGCCTGTTTATGAATCTAGTTAGAATTTTCTTGTTCTTATCTTCAACAATAAACCAAAAATTATAGATGGAACTAAAAGTGTAGACAGAAATAGCAAAATTATCAATTTTATTTTACATCGTAATGTACGAAGTAAAAGAAGGAGTTAGACAGGGAGATACGTTATCGGCCATGATATTTAACATAGCTCTGGAAAGTGCAATTAGAAAATCAGATGTAGAAGGAACGATAAACGTAAAAAATGTACAGATCACTGCTTACGCTGATGACGTAACAATCATAAGCAGAACAAAAGATGGAATAATGGAAGCTGTGAGATAGGCAACACATTGTACATACACAAGCTTTGTAAACTAAACGTATGTAATAAACAGTTTCCATCCAGAGCTCGTCCAGTGCACATCATTTATGTTACATGGCGCAGTCGTGGAAGAACATGGCGGACTAGAAAATTCCGAAGGGAACTCACGTGCAACTTAAATTCGTTATAAGAGCGATTTGATCAAGAATATTAATTAAAGTGCACTGAAGATATACAATCGAACATAATAAGATGGATTTTCGTGGTATACCACCAATGATTATGACGGGAAACCTGGCAGAAAACTGGAAGTTCTGGAAACAAAGGTTTACAACATACCTGAACGCAACGGAAATTTGCAAGAAGGAAGAAATTACCAAATGCGCTCAACTTCTTACATTGATTGGGGAAGAAGGTATGAGAATTTTTAACACATTTACATTTACCGTAGAGGAAAAAGACAAACTAGAAAAGCTGTTAGAAAAGTTTGAAAACCATTTCAACCCAAAGCGAAATTTAGCCTTCGAAAGGCACAAATTTTTAACCTGCAAACAAAAAGAAGGTCAGTCGATAGAACAGTATATAACTGAAATAAAAAATCTATCACTATCTTGTGAATTTGGAACTCTACGTGAAAGTTTGGTTAAAGATATATTGACCTGCGGGTTGAAATCTGAGGTTATAAGAGAGAAACTCCTTCTACTACCGGACGATAAGGACACGCTGGACGAAGCCGTAAAAACGTGTTTAAACCTGGAGAATGCTAGAGACCGCAATCGTCAAATAACAGGTGAAAAAGGTGCCAACGTGGACCAAGTGCGGAAGTCGAGAAACAGCTTCGCCAGAGGACAACAGCAACGAAAGCCTGTTCAAGCAAGTGGACATGCTACTTCCAGCAGCAGAGGTCACCAAGGAGAAGGTAGTACACAAGCAAAGCGCTGCCACAAGTGTGCATATGTGCATGATTTCGGAAAGTGCCCAGCTTACGGTAAAAAGTGCGGTAAATGTGGTAAAGTGAATCATTTTGCTTCTGCATGCCGAAGTAAATCTAATACAAAAAACGTGCATGAAATTTATGATAACAATAATATTACAAACAATGTTGCTAATGATTTTCTGTATATAGGTACAATCGAAGGTACAGTCGATGCACTCACGGAGGAATCATGGTTCGCAAACCTGGAGGTGAACAACCACTCCGTTCGTTTTAAACTGGACACTGGGGCAATGGCAAACATTATACCTGTAAGTGTATTAAACTCTATAAATTTTGAGGTAAACCAAATTAATAAAACCGACATGAAATTATGTTCTTATACTAAGGATTCATTACCGGTAATTGGTCAATGCATTTTACAGTGCATATATAAAGAAACTAAAAAGGATCTTTTATTTTATGTGGTCGATCTAACTAATACCCCTCTATTAGGGCTCAAAGCATGTGTAGAACTAGGTTTAATTAAAAAGACTGAGGCAATAAACAATAACCAGCCAGCAAGTAAAATAGTAAAAAATACTATAAAGGAACAAAAAGAAATTAGCCAGTTATTAAAAGATAATGATTTCATTTTTGAGGGAATAGGATGTTTGGAAAAGCCGTATCGCATAAACTTAAAAAAAGGTGCAGACCCGGTGGTGCACCCAGTAAGAAAAATACCTTTTTTAATTAGGAATCAGCTTAAGGAAACGTTGGATCAATTAGAAAAACAACAAATTATAGAGAGATCGGATGAAAGCGCAGATTGGGTAAACCCCATTGTTATAATCAGGAAGGCAACCGGACAGCTTCGAATTTGTTTGGATCCGGCTGACCTTAACAAGTCTATTAAAAGACATTATTTTCAAATTCCCACTTTAGAGGAGTTAACAATCAAGTTGGCTGGGGCACAGTATTTTAGCACATTGGATGCAACTCAGGGGTTCCTACAAATCAAATTAGATAAAAATAGCTCTAGATTGTGCACTTTCGGTACTCCTTTCGGTAGATATCGTTTCTTAAGGCTTCCTTATGGGTTAGTTAGTGCGCCAGAGGTATTTCAGGAAAGAATGAATGAAATATTTGGCAACCTAGAGGGAGTTAGCGTTTATATTGACGATATTATTATCTCTGGAAGAACCATAGCAGAACATAATGTTCGTTTACAAAACGTGTTTAAATTAGCTGAAAAATTTAATCTGAGATTTAACAGAGAAAAGTGTAAATTTCTTGCTAGTCAAGTGCAGTACATGGGGCATAAGATATCAAAAAATGGGTTAGAAGCAGATGATTCAAAGACTGAAGCAATTAAAAAAATGCAAACACCACAAAGTGTGGAAGACGTTCAAAGATTTTTAGGGCTTGTTACATATATCAGTAGATTTGTAAATAACCTGTCAGAAAAAACAGCATCATTGAGAAACTTGCTTAAAAAAGATGTAGTTTTTAGCTGGGAGGAAAAACACGATGAAGCTTTTGCTAGTTTAAAAAATGATATAAGTAAAAGTCCATGTTTACAATTTTTCGATGTTAAAAAACCCACTACAGTTTCAGTAGATGCTTCAAAAAGTGGCATGGGGGCAGTTCTCTTACAAGAAGAGAGACCATGTGCACATGCGTCGCGTGCATTTACAGAGGCTCAGACCCGATATGCTCAAATCGAGAAAGAGCTGTTAGCAATCTGGTTTGGGGTAGAAAAATTTAAGCAGTATCTGTTTGGCAAACATTTTACGGTAGAGACAGACCACAAACCTCTGATACAAATTATCAAAAAACCATTAAATGTCTGCCCTCCTAGATTACAAAAAATGTTAATTCAGTTGCGGAAATATGATTTTACATTGATATATAAGCCGGGGAAACAATTAGTATTAGCAGACACACTTTCAAGGGCTTTTATTAAGGACGAGGTGTTTGATGAAAACATAGATTTAGAGCTAGAAACTCAAATTTGTTTAGTCTCGTTGAATTTAAATATATCGGAAGAAAAACAAAGTTATTTTCAAGAGGAGACTAATAGGGACAAAGATTTGATGAAAGTAAAACAGCACATAGTAAATGGTTGGCCAAATAAAATGAAAGATCTTTCTGAAAGTGTTAAATTCTATTATAAATACAAACACGAACTAACGATAGTGAATGACCTTGTTTTCAAAAATCAAAAATTGGTTGTGCCTCAAAGTTGTAGAAAAGAAATTTTGGAAAAACTGCATTATGGCCACTTGGGCATCAATAAAACAGTTTCCAAAGCAAACTTGTCATTTTTTTGGCCAGGAATGACAAAGAGAGTACAGGATATGATTTTGTCATGTCACATTTGCCAAAGTTTTCAAAATTCGCAAAAGGCGGAACCCATGATTCCTCATGAAATTGAGAAACTACCGTTCTATAAAGTAGCTTGTGACATTTTTCACCTTTATAACGAAGCTTATTTATTGATCACTGATTATTACTCAAAGTATGTAGAAGTCATTAATTTAAGTAAAGACTTGTCAAGCTGTAATGTCATATCAAAAACGAAATCCGTTTTTGCTCGTTATGGAATACCTAGATTTGTATGTACTGACAACGGGCCCGAATTTTCAAGTTTTGAATATAAAAAATTTGCAAAACTATGGGAATTTGAACACGTAACGTCATCACCAAAATATCCACAATCAAATGGACAAGTGGAAAGAGCCATTCAGACAGTAAAAAATACTCTAAAAAAATGTTTAACAGAAAAAAAGGATCCATATCTGGCATTACTGGATTTGCGTAATACTCCTTTAGATGGTTACCATTCACCAGCAAATATTTTGATGAACCGTAATTTGCGATCTATATTACCGCAAACAAATCAACAGTTCGAACCTAAATTAATTAACAAAGGAAAATTTCATAAGTTCCTAGATAACTCACAACTACACCAAAAAAAATATTTTGACAAAAGGGGAGTAAAGGTACTTAGAAATCTAGAAGAAAATTCTCATGTAATGGTACAGGTACTTCCTAAAGGGTTGTGGGAAAAAGGGAAAATTCTGGAGAAAGTAGGTATCAGATCGTACAAAATACTACGGGAAGATTGCTCAACCATAATTCGTAATAGAAAATTTGTTAAACCGATGAATAAAAGTTGTAAAGTTGAACCATCTCAAAGTAGTTCTACATTATGTGGACAGACTGCAAATCAAAATGTAAAAGATTACAAGCACATTGAGGTCGAAAGTGAAGTAGAGTATAATAATCAAAGACCCTCTACGAGTTTAAAGGAAGATGTGCCTGATAACAACAGGAACATTACACGTTCAGGCAGAATTGTTGTAAGGCCTGCTTTGTTAAATGATTATGTTTAGTTTTAGTTGTAACTTTGTAAAATGAATTTATGTAAATAAAAAATTTATGTAGCTAATGTAAAACTTAAGTTAGTAGTTAATTTAAATATTGTAACGTTTGAAATTAGCTTAAGAAATAGGATGTGAGATAGGCAACACATTGTACATACACAAGCTTTGTAAACTAAACGTATGTAATAAACAGTTTCCATCCAGAGCTCGTCCAGTGCACATCATTTATGTTACAGAAGCTTTCAAGATATTAGAAGAAGAAACAAAAAAAGTTGGGCTAAAAATTAGTGAGGAAAAAACTAAATATTTCAAGTATAGTAATGACACCGAGGTACAAGCTCTGAAAATAAAAGATTATAGTTTTGAAGCAGTACAGAAATTTAAATATTTAGGCACAACAATGTATAAAAAAAAATATAGTGGAAGTGAAAAGACAAAGAAAAAATACAAACTGGATATAAAACATACTACGCGAATAAAAACTATCTCAATACCAAATACTTAAGCAGCAATGCCAAACTACAAATATATAAAACTCTTATCAGACCAGTTGTAACATATGCAACAGAGACATGGACATTGACTAATAAAGAAGAAGAACATTTACGAGTATTCAAAAGAAAGATTTTACGAAGAATAATGGAGCCTAAACGAACAGAAGAAAATGAACTCAGACCGAGAATGAACTTCAAATTAATAGAGCAAATGCAAGGAGAAGACATCATCACGTACATGAAAGCACAAAGAATAAAACGGTTGGGACATGTAATGAGAGCAGACAAAAACCGAGCAATAAGAATAATGACGGAATTGACACCAACTGAAACAAGAAGGAGAGGTAGATCCAGGACAAGATGGCTAAATGTTGTAGAAGATGATCTAAAGAAGATGGGAATAAAAAAGTGGAGAGAAAAATGTCAAAATAGAAAGGAATGGGCAAAAATTGTAGAAGATGGCAAGACCAGCAAAGTCTTAAGAGGATAAAAGAAAAAGCAATATGGAAATTAATCCATCCCAAATAAAGGATTATGAAAGCTTATTTGAAAATAAGCAGCCATAACTGCTTGCGGTTAATGAGCTGGTATAATAATAATAATGTACGAGGAGTGATCAATGTGTTCGTGGCCCAACAGAGAAGAGTTAAAGCATGGAAAAGAATCTCCTATAGATACACCTTATTGTGGTGGTCCAATATTGGTGTCAACTGAATATAATTCTTGATTGGAGACAATTGCTGCGCTAGAGCCTCGGTTGGAAAATTATATTGCTGTGTATGGTGATTATATTACAAAATAAATTATGATCCGAGCGTCTTGTTTGTTTCTTTATATGGTAGGCTCCATGTATGTATTCACATCATCCCTCGTCAATAGTACGTATAAGTAGTGTAAGTTGATACAAAGTCAAAATGCATCTGTATTCTACTTCAACTTGGATACTAAACCTATTGTAAATAATGTAAGTCAAATTAAAAATCACAATGGCATTACGGAGATTTCTTCTTCATTTTCTTGTTCCTCACTATCTAATGGAAAGTAATGGTCTGTTTTTAAACATCATTGCTAATAGTGCTTTCATGAAAATATGATCTTCATATAGATATGATTTGGTTTCTCTAGTGCACGTAGCCAGCACTAACTCAGTAACATCAGTGACCTTCAATTCACTCAAAATACATCAAATCATGTGCATATCAACAAAAGACTTCTGGGATTGGACCTTGTCATGACTCAAGTATAAAAACTAAACGTTTCGCTCACTTTCATCTTTCCACACAGAAGAAAGGGGAGAGCCCCGCTATTGTTTCGTGCTGAGTGCCTTGTATAAAAAGTGGAGGATATATGTTTAATACACAAAAACTGAGAAGGTCAACACCTTGATTTCCGTTTGAAACATTGTAAATACACAATTTTGCTATAATCTCAACTTAAAATCCCTAGCAGCTTCTCCCGGATTATATAAATTTTTTTGGTGAAATATACTACACCATTATTTCCAAATGTTTTTATTTCTCAAATATAAACAAATATTCAAATAAATAAATAAATCAAATAAATTATCTACAAACACTAACGACATAAATGAGTAACATAAATAAAAAGGACGAGATTCTAAGTATTAAATGAGTTGTGGTTTAAACCGGTACTGCATAATTGAGCTACACAGTTTCTACTGGTTTAGGTGTATACACTTCAGTCGTTGGTGGTCTTGCAGCGGTTTCTACAAAAATACACCGTTTGAGTAAAGCGTCCAAGCTGACAGAAAAGCAGAATTACTTACTTTTGCTTTTTCCAAACAAAACCTTCTCCAGGGTGATTATTGGCGACTCAAATGCTAAAGTCAAAACAAGCGCCACTAGTAAAGTGTAGGCAAAATCTCCCCAAAACACGTATAACTGAAAAAATAAATACGATTTTAGATATGATCAAATGTTTATTATAATATCTTACCATTTGACTGTTGCTGAATATAGGTGCAACCCTCATGCTGCCAGTTGTTATATGGATAACAGTGTAATGAGCCAGGTATAAAGTAAAGGTTAATTTCGACACTACCTGAAAGACTGACATCGACAGAAACCAGTTTATCGGACCTGAAAGTAAAAACAAAATTTATTAATCTTGGAAAAGTTACATTCTGACAAATGCACTACTGCTATTCATATTTTTGAAAGACGAGATACAGATTCTGCTGGTATTTCTAGCAGCAACCAAATTATTCAAGATAAATTTAACGTTTGACCGTTTCTATTAAGAATCTACTCCTATCTTTTCGAAAGAATTGGATTGATATATTAGCAAAATTGTATGCTATCTGACATAGTAGTTATTTACCTCCATATCCAATTACACAAAGGAAGATGACGCAGCTAAGAGCGACAGCCCAAATAGGACGCATTAGAACCAGATAGAGAGAACTTATCAGTTTGTCGGATTCTTCAAATAGTAGATCGTGTCCAATAAATACACAAGTGGCAAGGACCGCAAGTGATGTAATCCACACAAAAATAACAATTTTCTGAAAATAGAAAAAAAATGAAAGATTCGTCAACCGACCAAAATATTTTAATAAATGCGCTTTTCCTTTCTTTAATCTCAACCTATTCAGTATTGGTAGAAGACAAGATTTTATTAAATGTTTATACCTTATTTATATTCAGCTTTGTTCTTCTCTGCTTAAACATGAATACGATGTATCCCAAAATAATGCCGATAAACCATGGCCCTGCTCTTGTGTGGGTTGCATAATAATATTTCAATAAGTAATCACTTTTTTTGACCGGGCTAAAATGAAATAATAAATATTTGTGTTAACATTCGGCAATTTTATTATACTTACTCGGGATTGAGCGCTACATTCTGCTCGATGTTAAAAAACCAGCTAACAAGGAAACAGGCAATCATAGAGCAAACGCAAAGAAATCCCGTCATGGATAGTGTAATCTTAGGCCATTTAGCTAAAGGAATCAAAATAATCGGCGATAGCAAGAACAGCTGAGTGTCCACACTGAGATACCAACTTTGAGGCACACACTAAAAATACGCTTTAGTAATTTAATTGAACGCTGTATAATATGTCGTGACTTACCACCCCTGTGCTTCCAAAGTTTTGTATGTAGAGAAGAGCCTTCCACCAATATTTTTCGCAGTTGCTAATCAGGTCGGCTTGGGTTCTTTGTGGCCAAAGAGGACCTGAACCAAAATGGCGGAGAAGTGTCAGATGGGTTACTACGACGACGATTAGTACTGGCGTTAGTCTGAAAACGAATTATTTATGTTAGCCTAGCTAGTAAATTGCATGTGTTTTGTAAATGGATGTGTATTTGAAAAGTAATCTGCATTGATTTTCATTTCTAGGCTTACCTTATATATCTGTGGATGTAGTATAACGGTATATTAAATTTTACTCCTTTAGTAATTGCGCCCATAAAGCTGTAGGCAATTACTAGTCCAGACATTACAAAAAACGTATCAACTGCTACAGTTGCTCCAGCAACAAACATATTGGCCGGATTTTCCATCCACTACAAAGTTAGTTGTAAATTATTTTCTAATTTATACTATAAGTTAATATTTTACCTTGAAAGCTTCTAAATAATTTCTAATTGGAAATACAGCCTGAATGGTATATCTGTGTCCGAGTATAACCCACATGGTGCTAATCACGCGAATACCGTGCAAACAAGAAATTTGATTCGGAGCGTTACTGGTAGCTAGAATCTTCTTACCGTTGGTTAGTACTGAAAAGGCTATAAGTAGTGGATGGTGCGGTTCTGTAATAGAAACAATTATATTATATAATTGCATTACCTCTGATCGACGTTACGTATATAGTTAATAAGGAGAAATAGTCTACTCACTTTTTTCCAAATAGTAAAGCGTTGCATCATACCCGGTTGAAGCTACCATGATCCACAAAATCAATCCCAAAAAGCATCTGTAAAGTAACATCAAATGTAATCACTAGAATCTACTTTATAGAATCTAAAACCTACATCATTGCAATGCTTCCTGTATCAAGTGCAGGTTTGGTGGACTGGGTCTGGCAAAGTTCTTCAGAAAATTTCATCCCAAGGTAGAAAAAGATCTGCTCCATATCTTTTGCAGAGCAAGTATGAGGCACGCAAGTAGCAAACTGCAAACTGATTGACGGTGCGCTTCTTGTTTCAGAATCTGCCAAGTCCAGTGCCGGATCAAACTAAAATTTACAATGTTGTGTAGGTTAGAATAAGAAACAAAACTAACAGTAAATATATTATTCTAAGTCAATATAGCATTGCTTTAAAGATATCAATGTTTAATAGCGTGATAGGTATATCTGACTCATTGTATTTAAAAACGTAACTTCCTAAATGTTTTACTTACAAGTAGTAGTTCCCTTATCGTGCTGACGCTGCGTTGTGACGATTCCAAACTCAGGGGTATGCTACCAAGGCAGTACTTTCCATGAATGTCACCTAATAATCGTGGTAGTTTTGCATTAATATTTAAGCACTCGTCAAATGACCCCAAGTCGGCTATATTGCCATCCATTAGACCTGATGGAAGTTTGGATCTCGCGTCGAACACTGAAAAATGGTACAAGGTTCAAAATAAAGTTATTGTCAACTCACTTTTGCGGACTAAATCTAGTACGATTTAAAACTGAATATTTGCAGTAAATGATTCCATGACAATTATACCTTCTCAACAAGAAATGCCTCTTGCCATTTCACGTAGTTCTTAGTAATTATATAACTTATGTTTGATGAACAGGACATGAAGAACATGAAAGGACAACCTAACTTATTCCTCCTCCTTTGAAATAATTTTATCGCAAGGATTTCGCACTGTTACTTACTTTGTAAAGCCCATCTGTCTTCTTCCTTTCCTGAGAATAAACCTTGTAGATATCGTCCATAGTGAGCACCGCACTGCAATGAAATACGGTTGCTGTTTTTGCTGTCAAGAAACGCCTGTATCTTCTCGGCAAATTTGGAACGAGAATTCAAATCATCATAATTGTAACTAGTCCTAACTGATTCGCCACTACAAACTGCGAGAAGCGAGAGCAGAACATATAAACCGATCACTAACATTTTACGTCGAAGTTCAGATTGCAACTAATGAAATGGCCACCGAAGTTTGGTTTTATACCCGATTGATTCATCGGTATGATTCTTAGGATTCATATCAGATGGAGATTTTTTAAGTCAAGTGTCCACAGAAATACTGTTTACAAACCTTTGTACCTTGATAAAAATAGATTCGGTGTAGCTTCGACACGTTCTATCAGCCAATCTGTCACGTGTAACAATTGGTTATTACTGAGATTCAGGAACACTCAAATGGAAAGTACGTGATTTCTCATTTAAAGGGTTTGCATTGTAAGTAAACTGAAATATAGTTTACTGGAAACCTTCCCAACGCACAACAATAATCGGATCTACTGTATTATTAATTTGGCGAAAGATATTTTCGAAGAAAGATATCAGTAGACATATTATCGTGGTTACATATAGTTTGTTTGTGAAAATGTATTCCTAGGTATAACATTATCTATAGAATGATAAAAATATTGAATTAAAAAAAAAAAAGGATGAATTTAAGTAGAAGAAGGACATCATAATTAAGCAAAGGTATTATATTGAGTAAATTAACAGATTAGCATTCAAATCCAGTCGAACAATTCAGATTAAGAAACAGAAAGGTTCTAATTTCGAAGAATACTTGAAGAAATTATTTAATATGTCAGGTATAAATAAATGTAGTAGCATATTATCTAGGAGTGTTAAACTTAAAAAAAAAATGCATGAAAGATATTACTATGTAGAAAATTTATTATTATGGACAATAATATTTTGATTAGAAAAACAACCTATTTTGTGAAAGGTTAAGATTTGAAAATAAAACCCTTATATAAAGATATTTTTTAATCTGGTTGGTGTATAAAGGGGTATACATGGTATAAAATTAATGAGACGAAAAAAAGTAAATGTAAAAGAAACTATGTAATATAGATTTATGAAGAAGGAGGTGTATGGTATAGTATAAGTTAAACTGATACAATCTCCAAAGGTATTTTCTGCAATTTGGAGCAGTACTGAGTTTATTGTTGATTAACTACATCATGTGAATTGGATAACGGGCGTGGTATTTATTGGTAGCGTGCCTCACCGAGTTTCTTGTTAGAGTAAACATCTTGTGAATTGGATGAAAGGTTTTTCATTTACTGGTATTGTACTTCGTCGAGCTTCTTATTAGAGTAGACTTCTTGTGAATTGGACCTCATCGAGATTTTTGTTACTGGGTTGTGGACAGGAGACATTGCAGTTACTGCTAGTAGATCTTGTCAAGCTTGTTGGTAGAAGTAATGAGTATCCTGTCATATTTGGATGGACGACGTTTGCAGTTACTGATAGTTGATCGCAGCTATACTTGGGTTAGTACGCAGATGAAAAAAAAATCTGCAAGCAGATGGATCCGCTTGGATTAGTGAAGAGGCAGATTGAATTGCTGGAACAGGTGACAACTGCAGGTATTTGTTGAAAGAGCTAAAGGTAAAGCATTAATAAAGTAAAGCAAAGTAATTATAAAAAGGAACCACATACATTGTTCAAGTTTATTGAATGATAGGTATTGTAACAAATATTCTTTGACTGATTTTTATTTTCATAGTCAATTGACATTGACAACTATCGACTGTCATAGAATTTTTGATATAAGCTTTCATTGAACAAACATATTTTTAAACGTCATAATAATCGTTATAATGCATGAACCGATCTGGTTTAAGAGTAGTTGTTCTGCTAGAGCTAGAAATATTTAATACTAATCAATAATTTATAAAAAGGGCATATAATTTACAGAAATTTATCTAACACCGAAATTGGTTATACCCTGGGAAATTAATATCAGGGTTATAGCAATATATATATTTTCAGTACATTTTGAATTTATTATTAGTGTATGCAAGAATGTTTTAAACTATTGACAATCCCAACGTAAACGTTTCATTTAAACATTTATTATACCAATGTACAAGTACTTGCTGGTGCAATTAAAGAAATGTCAATTTAAATATACAGAATGGTTATGGTTTTGTTACACATGTACATAGAGAAACGTGCTTATTAAAATATACATATTAGCTCAACTCAATCCTTAGAATCCAATAATAATCCAGTCAGAAAACAGAACATTTTTATATAGCGTGTACCACAACTGGAAGACCATAGTCTAATTCAAAAAGTCCCGAGAAACATATATCCTTTTTACCGTTTTCGAGTTACGAATAGGCACGACTAAAATATACTCGTTTACTTGGTAGCCTACTATTAGGGAATCTTTGGTGACATTCTGCAACTGCTTCCCGCTCATTACCATCACAAAAGGCATACATGAATAAGATGCCTGAGTATTCGTGGTTAGAAAATGTAGCCATTGCAACTAATTGTTGGTAATTTTATAACCAGAACCTCACATTTAATATACCTACATACACTAAACAAAAACTAAGTAATCTAGATCAGCATAATGTGTGCACTAAAATGAAATACGAGAATGTTAGAAATAATACTAATTGCACTTTTAATCTATTCGTAACTCGTTTCACAATAGAATATATGTTTATTCTAACTTTTCGAGCTATAATGACTTCAAGAATATATATATTCGCTTTGGTCGTCCAGTTACGGATCACCCTGTATTTATTGACCCCGTACGTAACTATTTCTCGTATGAGGTTGCACCCTTCCCTCTCTGGAAGCAAAATACCCTGGGCGATCAAACCCAGCAGCAGCTTCTGGCTCATATGCAACAGTTGCAGCGGGTTGATTGGAATCGTGAGCTGCAGCGAAAGCCTCCATTCTAGAAGAGAAGAAGAAGAAGAGACTGTAAAATTAAACTTACAATGAAAGAGAAACAGCAGTTTTGTTGTGTACTACCGTTGGTTTTAATGTATGTAGGTAAAGGCACTAACGACAACTGTCTTTGTGGCCTTACCACTTCGGTTGAAGAAGAAGAAGGGGCCCATTTCACTCTTTATCATAATAAGTAGATCACAGCTGAATGCAATTCAAAGGTGGTGAGGTTTCATCCTTTAAAAGCTAAAACCTTGAAATCACTTCTAGGGCTAATTAACATTAGTGCATGGAGTGTTGTTTTAAATATTAGAGAAAGGGACCAATAAAACCGTTATGGTAGCCATCTGTAAAATACACTAGACGGGCACTGGCTACCCCCTAGTAGGCATGGTTACAGTTTATGACATTAAAACAGCAATTGAGTGGCTGTCATACTATCTAAGGGTTTGAATGACGTTGTGCAATGATTTAGCTCAATTAATAATAGACTAATGACAATTAAATTAAACATTAAGCCCATTGTGCAAAATAATATATGTTTCTACATTTAATGCTAATGACCAAGAACTAATTGTTCTACCTTAAGAAGACCACCATCCCACTAACTAAAAAATTATAATATGAAGCATGTAACAAGCGAAAATGTAACACATTGTGAGAAAGGGCAACAATGATTAACACAAAACAGGGGACTATATAAAAATGCAACAACCATACCACACAAAGGAGAACAATTCAGAAGAAACAAATGAGAAAACATGATAGAGGAAAGAATATGCGTAAAATTAGCAATCCTAAAACAATGCCGGCAAAATAAAAATTACTAAATTTCCAATATTTTCATCAAAATAGATAAACATTACTACACAAATGAAGCCAGACTCTATTCAAAAAGTTAAAAAGATAACAAAAGTCTTCATATAACGCACTTTAACCATAGAAGATGAACATGGAAGCAATCTGATAGAAATTGACAAAATTCTGAAGAGATGGGATAAATACTGCAGATATTAAAAAAAGGGCATTTATGAGAGCCAGAGGAAGCGAAGACCAAATATTGACGTGCGAGAATTAATAGAGAACTACATACCTGTGTTTTAACAACTGATCAAAAGAGTTTAATTGTGTCAAATGGATAGAACTATAAAATGTTACTAGTATTGGATACCTTTTTTATTATATAATCTGCTGGCTGCTCCATTGTGATATAAACGTCATCAGTACATTATGAGGAAGCTGCCGGAGAACTAAGATGGTGAAGCGACTCCATGTGGCACAAAGTTGACACATCTCAGATACACCCATGAAATCACCAATATTGCTAATTCGATGTTGAAATTATGGACTTGTTAGGAAAACCTGAACGAAAGAGTGAGAACGTTGGAATGAAATTAAATTATTATAACACTCAAAATTATGATTATTTACAGGCCAGGCCATTACCAAACCAAAGAATTATCGGTAACATAGAAGCCATGTTAGTAATACAGATGCCTTTACAGCAGAAAATAAAACGTGCACCATTTTAGCCAACACAGCCGCTGCAAAATTAAATAAATAATGGAAATATTAAGAGTAATAGTAATAATAGTAATATTAGAACATCAGGAGCTCTAGTTTTTCCAAGAACTCTTTATGCAACAGAAGTATGTACTTTAAGAGAAATAGATAAAGGCAATATCAATGGGTATAAAATATGCTGATGGAGAAGGATACCAATGCCATGGATACCTGAACAGTGCACAGGACCAAAGTATCCATACTACAGAAAACCGGTATAACAGCAAAGCTAATTGACAACTCTTCAGCCAAGAAGAACAACGACGAGAAAGATATGAAATTGCTTATATTTATAGTTAAAAGAAAGGAAAAATCTGACTTCTTTCCAAGTGTTTATAGCAACGAGCTCTTGCATTGTTCACATCCTCAGAAGTGTAACACTTTACTAAAATAGTAAGTTTGGACTGCAGCAGGTATGAAACACTGTGATGGTTTTATGGAATATGAAAATATGTTGGAATTGTTTGTAGATTTGGAAAAGCCATTAGTATTTTAACGATGAAACTGGTACTTAAAAAGCTATTGATATTGCGCAAGTTTGGGAAATACCGTATGCGCATCTAGAAATAGTGATATTAACGATACTTGTATATCGATATCACAATCTCTCAATTAATATTTTATATGTTATTAAAATTGTTTGGCATTAATACAAATGCTTAGTGAAAATTAAATAATGAATGTCTAAATAATTCTTTAAAATTATTTGATAATGTTGATTACGTTACGTATTTTGGGATTTGGTAATTGTTATTTGGCGAAGATTTAACTTTGACATTTTTATAAATAACATCCGCATTCAATAAAGTACTAAGGGTGTTCCATGACTCGAGATCCATTGCTTAAGGGCGTATTATTAATAACATATTGAGTTCAAAATGTCCGAAAATAAATCTTTTCCGAAATTTTCAAATACTTTATTCCATGGATTTTCTGGAAATGCCGGAAATAAACTACGTATATTCATATACATGCGAAAGAAGTTCGTATCAATATCGGTTCGGAAACGTTGTCTTTTGAAGAGACGATGTTAGATACCTACCCAAGATTGACGGCGATGGCAACGAGTATCTTCTCGACATATTTTGTGACCCATGTCAAAAAACCTACAAAATAGTTCGCGGGAGCAAGTCTGCGTTGTTGACGTTAAACAATAGTGAAATAATGAACATTCGAGAAGGTATATTGCAATGGATGCTTTCTAATGACTGGGTTTTAATTAATATTTTATTGTAAGTTAAAGCAAAATCCAATGTGCACAATTCACTGATCTAACATTTTACTGTGATCGAACTTTTGCCTGTTATCAATTTATTAGGCTGGTTAAAATGTGAGCTGTACTTATTTGCTGTCCAAAATAAATGGTTATATGCCCTTTTAATATTTTATTTACCTGCAATTAATTATAATAAACCGCTAGCTCAAATATAACAACAAGCTTCTTAACTCAGGTGGGTTCCTAGTTCATTGAGAAATTACACATTTTCTGATACGGCGCTGTTCACCGCATTTAGTTCCGTGCGGTAGCTAAATGTTTGCAATACGGTCAAAAATCCTACAAAATGGTTCGCGGGTGCAAATCTGCGTTGTTGACGTTAAACAATAGTGAAATAATCAACATTCGAAAAGGTATTTATTTAAATCTTCTCGCTTTGGCGGTAATTATCAGCTTTTGTTTCAGGCACTAATTTATTTGGTGACGTCAGAAGGGACGCTGACTCGAGCTTGCAACTGTTTTACCGTCGCATAACCTCAAATTTGTAAAACCGCTTATTTTTCGTGGCCGTGGAAATTCTCGAATCCTCCTCAGTAAGGCCTGCTCTCATACGTAAGTCAAAATCCGACCGACCCCTATTATATTTTAGGTAAATTTTGGGTTCCTTATAACGGCGGCTCTTCCGATGTTCGAAAACAAGTCTCTGGGGTGTTTCTGGCCCTGGAGCGGCTTTCCTCGCTGTTGAAGCTGCCGGTAGCACTCCTGCAGTCCTGTCCTATGTATCGCTGTGCAGATCCCTGGCTCTAGACCCTTATCTTAGCTGGACGTAATTGTCAAAATCTCGAGCTGGATCGGCTGGCGAAAATCCTCGAAGAGACACTTGTGAAAACTTTTATTTTTGGTGGCGGAAACTTTCGCAAACGATACAACATAAACTATGAGAAGTGCCCAACACAATGGTATACTTTTTATTTTGAAAAATGCTTATTTATTATATTAAAATTATAATTAAAGTGGAGCACAATTTACACTGTCAAGCCTAATTTAATTTCATTTGTTCTCCCTCGTTATTAAAACAAAATAGAAACTATTGCTATAGTTACAATTTAAAAAGAAATAAGTTTTGGTTAATTTAAATACATTCTAGAAAAAACTTTGATAACATAGTTTTAAATTTTAAAATTTCTTACAAACTAAATTTATTGTCTGTTTTTTATATTTAAAAATCGTCACTTTGCACCACATACAAATACACGTTTTATTATTTGCTCTGCTTTTCACAACCGTTAAACGCACTGATTATTTTAAGAGTTCTTGCTTCTCAATTGCTTTCTTCATATCATGTTGCCTGTTTTTCTAATTGCTTTCTCATGTCCACATGCCTGCTTTTTCAGATTGCTCTTTCGCAAGGTATTGTTATGTAATTCTGGCTTCTTTACCTTTTTAGAATCCTCACCAATTTCACTGACTAGCTTTATTGAATTCTACGCTTCTTTTACTTGCACATAGCAACCTTTTTGTGACTATTAGTTTCTTTCGGTTCGGCTATTTATTATGCACAAACTTATTATTTAATGTATTTGCAACTCTACTTCGACCCTTGTGAAAAACAAGCTTGCCATTTGCGTTCATTACTTAATTACTTTATTATTACTGGCATCTCTTTACCAATGCATTTGTTATTTGAAATTTAAGTTTAGCATTACAGTTATATAAAGCACTTCAACTCTGTGCTTATTAAAATGTTCAATAATTTGCACTGCTAGCCGAATCGAGTCGTGGGCCTAAGACTATTACAATACACCTGGAATAAAACCGGAAAAATGCCAGACAAATATATACAGGGTGAGCACTAAAAAAATGTTGTTTATCTTTCTTTCAACTTAGAAATAGATACACGTAATAATTTCTACATAGTGCAGGCTTTATTCCTACCAAAATGGGAACCAATAGAATTTTTTTACAATACAAAAACGAGGCACAAATTGGTGCGTTATTAAATATAGCTGCGACCTAGAATTCAAGAGGTCGGTCCTTCGTGGCGCAGGTAGAAATTGCCCAATCTCTTACGGTATCCCACTGCCGTTCTAATTCGACCACCAGTAACGTATTTTTTTATTTGAAAAGCTATTTGATTTAGTAGGAACGTGAAGAGATGTTTACTCCTAATTTAATTTGATTTTTAAAATTATTTAGTGTCACAATGTCGACGAGGAAACTTCTGGGTACAGCCTTTTACAATTTTTTTTCGATTAAAATAGTTTCTCATATACTGATGTATGTAGTAATAGCTGTTTACAACATCAGGCCGGTAGTTATGCATTTATGGCCCACCTAGTACATTACGGTCGCACCCGTTAATTCCGGAAAAGTGACCTAGCAAGACCAGAAACATATCGTACGTATACATTTTTTTTTTGTATGCTGAAGAGGAACCTGGACCATTTTGATTATTAAAAAATTATCCCAAATTATTAGCTGTGAAAACCCTGTGATTCGTGTTATACGTTTTTGGTAGTACTGAAGTGTATTGTTGGTGGAACTGTCGGTCTATGCCAAATTTGAGTTTAGGTTTTGCATCAGTTTGTGTCAGACTGACACAAAAACTAACCTGCTAACCTGGAATTTGGCATAGACTGACAGTGCCACCTACTTCACTACTGCCAAACGTATAATATGAATAACAGGCGTCACGGACCTACACCACAAAAACGCACTTACCGGAGCCGTTGTTAAGCTGGTAGATAGTTGCTACTAGAACAGCATACAAAAGTAGCTATTTATGTATCTAGGCCGAACAATTTTCTTTTTGTGGACGATGCTTGCAATTGCTGGATGAGGCGATAGCCGAGGCAAGCAAGCAGGAAAGGCCATAAAAATCAGTTTTGGTCCTAGATGAATATTCAATTTTTCCGACGACCGTCATAATTAAAAAAAAATGAAAGGAAAGTGTGAGTTATATGAGCTTTTGCTGTCGAAGAACTTGTTCAAAATTCCGGACGAAAAAGGTTTCCGGACGAAAAATTAATGGTATCCAAAATAGTGACCTTTTTCGAACATAAATGCGTTAGTAATAGTTATCTACTCTATAAGGCCGGAAAATGACATATTTAACTACGAGTTTAGATGTTTACGGACGAGGCGAATAAAGAGCCGAGTCTGGAATTTCTAAACGAGTAATTTAATACTATTTTACGTCCGTGTATTGTACAATGTTTTATTTCATACCGTTTTATACAACATGTTCATTGAAAAAGTCCATAAGGGGTGGCTGTGGAAATTCAAACGTATGAATATGTTGGTGGCACTGTAAGTCTGTCAAATTTGAGGTTAGGAGGTGAGGTTTTCCTTCAGTTTGTGACAACTGACGGAAGACCTAACCTCATAACCTCGAATTTGACATAGACTCACAGTGTCACCAACATATTATTCAGCATTTGCCTAGCAACACTTTCCGGCCTTGTGATGTAATGTTCCAATTTCCGGACTCAACTTAATGACGTAAAGTCGTATTTCTCGGACAGTATAAAATAGTAGTAATTTGTTTCACAATGCCAGAAACTGAATTTTTGCGAGGGCGAGTACGGTTTGAGGGCAGAAGCCGAAGGCCGAGCCCTAAAGTACGAGCACTCGCAAAACAGTTTCTGGACATGTGAAACACAAAATTTTTTAGGCCGACAAAAAATATATAAATTAAAAAAATCGGTAATTTGTTGTCCAAATATCGGGGCTAGATAATTTATTGTTTTTCTCTTCGCAATACATACTTATCGAGCGATTTAAGGATTCGAATTTAAAATTGAAACTCAAGTATCTAGTAGGTGTTGTTTTTGACATTTATATTTATGAATTTTGATGCCATAAGTAATCGGTGCACAATAAGTACAAGAAAATGGATGATAATATACCAGAACATATTAAACAAGCAGCTGAAAATGCTATTCAAAACTTACTACCTGAAAAGTCGTATAACTGGTGAGACTGACATCATTATGACAGCAGATTCAGGATTCAGTGCTACCAACCGATTTTCAAATTTCAAAATTTTAAATTACACTAGCTGTCATTTTCATGCCTAGACATTAGAGATGGGAAAAGTAGTTCGTTGTGATGAACTAGTTCGTAGGAAAGAATCGTTCAATATACTAATTCCTTCGCGAACTATAATGCGCGCGCAAGCATTTAGGTAATCTGTATAAAGGTTGAACGATCATGTTGAACGAAGAACGAATATGCAGAAATGCAGATTTGCAAGCGTTACAGTTGTGTGGACTGGCTGATCAGATCGATTACATTCTTTTGTAGTAATTTATGAAATCATTTTGATAATTCTGCGGATAGTAGTAAGAAAGCAAGGTGTAATTATGGCACACAACTTTTTATTTTCGTTTATTTGACTGAACGTTACAAGGCTCAAGCTATGAATGAATCCATAAGTTTTAGCCACCCTGTATTTGCTTCGACCCCCTGTGGGTGCTGGAACTGACGTGTATTGTTGATGACAATGTCAGTTTATGTCAAATTCGAGCTTAGCAGGTTAGGTTTTGCGTCAGTCTGTGTCAAAAAACAAAACCTATCTTTGTGATTTGACATAATGTGACACTAGCGTGCAGTACCGTCAAATGTATAATACGAATCACAGGTGACCCTACTTATACATTTATCTGATATCTCTGTATAATATTACCAAACACTACATCTTTTGAATATATTTTTAGTTGTTGATAAACAGATAAAATATGTTGAATGGTTTCGTGTTCTTTTTGTAAAAATATTACTTAGAATTTTTATTTTAAATAAGATACAATGTTTTCTTATTACTGTTATTTAACGCAAAATATATACTTCACACTAGCCCACAAAAATTAAATGATGTAATAATAAATAAAATAATATGCGATGCATATATGTAATAATCCACAGACAATAAGTTGAGTTTCGTTTGCAGCGAGTGTTATCATAATAAAGCAGTTATTAGTTGTGCGGAGCTCCAATGGGCCCAAACAAAAGTTGTCATTAGCCGATTATCGCGCCCGGCGACCGACAAAATGTTATTCGTTGGTTTCACTTTCAAACAGTGCTGACTGCTGAGAATGATTCATACTACAGTAGTTTCCGAACTATGGACCGATCGATTACCTAATTCATATTAAAGATTGCTAAAAGTTCGATAGTTCACTTTGAACTAGTTCATTTGAAAGTCGCGAACTAGTTCATTTAGTTCACCTAAAAGAATCGTTCATTTTATCAGTTCGTTCGCGAACTACCCATCTCTACTAGACATGCAAAGAGGGTGTTTCTAGCCGATTTAGACGAATGCAAAATCAGTGTTTCTGGACGGAGGCCTAAAATAGATATTTATGCATTAAGTGATATATGAATAGGTTTTTTCCCTGAGGTTGACATGTGTTACAGACCTCGGGCCAGAGGCCGAGGGTAAAAAACATGAATATCTCCCGTGGTGGATACAATATTTTATTTACTAGCATATTAGTAACAATAGTATGAAATTTCAAAATGTCATAATGACACAAATTAGAATATTTAAGTAACATCGAGGGTTGCCTCAATGTATGGTTGCTAAGACATGGCCTATAGTTGCATGGTTACCAAAAGTTTGAGGGAGAAGAAAATTTACAGGTCCTCTGGGAGTTATGAGTAACTTTTCATATTTTGTTTCTATGACGAAAATGTACAATATCACGTTGCTAGTAAATAAAATAGTATTTTATAGAGGTCAACGACAACAAGTTTTTGAATACGGAATGTTTAACTGGTGGAGCTTATAATAGACTACGCCCATGGTAAAAGGCGATATATTTTCTTACCGATATTCTGAAAAAGAGACATGCTAAATTTGGTATTAAATTTGCTTTAAAAATATACTTGTTTCATTTCGAAATACTAACGCATTTCCAGGTACTGAAGTGATAAAAAAGAAGACTTTCGAAAAGATTCAAGATTGGTCGTGACTGGAGACTATATTCGCAGGAATACTCTAAGAAACTGTTGTAGCAGAAAAATATCAGGTACTGCTGCATGAATGTTTAGAAAAAGAGAAAAAGGACTCGCATTGTTATTTAGAATTATGGGCCAATTATCATCTAGAAATAGAAACTTTTCATCAGTGTAATTGGGATTTTAACAGGTAGAAAACACAGCGTCTCATAAAAATGTGAACAATATAGCGACAGGCCTACTTACAATGGAGAAACAACTATACTACTTCAATCCACTTAGCATAAGTTGATATAGTATTCAATTTGATAGTACATTGATCTCACGAAAATCTATTAATCAAACTAGAATAAATTTTAGGCACCTGAAAGCGACGAAAGTATCATCAGAAAAAATAAAAAAGGGACATGCAGGAGGACGTCGCAGCTGCGATGATATTTACTGTAGCCTTAAAGGTTGCCTCGAAAAATCATAGAACAACAAAGGGATAAAAATTAATGGTTTATATAGGGGTGCTATAAGCTTTTCAGGCAAACTTGATTTAAAGGTTCTAACAAAATTTACTGATTGGTCTAGGAACAAATGCCTCACGAAATAAGGAGTGGAAACAATTGGATTATTAAGGAACTCAATAAAATGAAAAAAAAAATGCAATTAAACAGGCATATGTCGATAAGTGTATCGCCGAGAGATCTTTATTGTCTCGAAGGATTATGAAACCATAGCGATAGATATAACTAAAAGGAGATTCCAACTAAGATGGAATTGATATGGTCACAGTTGCACATCAAAACAGGGTTCGGTTTATTATGAAATAAGAAGTGACGGATGACCGCCAACAATGTAGATACAACATATAACACAACTAAAGACAGTAATTGAATGCAGTACCAGAAAAAGTAAAATCAAATATAGGAGCATCATATCTTCAGAAGTGGACAACGAAGATGTTTTAGATGAAAAAGACATAATACTTTTTTCATTTTACTAAAATCATAAATCTTATTTTACTGCAATTCATTGCTGTGTTAAAATATTTGTTATCGTTTCTGATATTAAAATCGTTTCCGGATAAGGTTAACTTGTGTTACCGTTCCATTAAGGTAATCTACAGATATGACCATTAAAGTTACTAGGATATTGTAAATGTTTTCTACTTAATTTCGAAACATCTTTACTCTCATTTCATAGTATTTGAGTTTTAGCATTTCCATTGTTTTTCCAACAGTTGATAAAGTTCCACTACACTACGTAGTACTAGATTGTAGACCGTTTTTGGCGGTGAGCAGTAATTAGAGCAATTATTTCATATCCCAATTTGCAGAAAGATGAAGTGATTATGTTGAATACCTGGTAAAGTATACTTAATACATGGAAATAGATGTTTGAAATACAAGTTAACTTAACAGAAAGGTCGACACAAGAACTGTGCGTGAGGTGACATTAACTATTAGAAAAGTGTTTGTGTAATTGCTTACCTACGAAGAATATAAGGTACAAGATATAAGATTTACTTTATTATGTTCACTTCATAGCTTACCAAGGATATTTAAACGCATACAGCTTCTTATATCCTTATATTTACTTAGCTACATTCTGGATTAGTCAAGGCATGTCCAATTGTCCAAACATTACTTCGTTTCGTAAGTGCTTGAGTAATTTGCACTTTCTATAATCAAATGTTTCTTTCTAAAATTCTAAAGATTTACAATCGTTTAAATAAAATATGCTGTACGGCGTTTTCTCTTTACTATGGCCTACAGCTACCTATTTATTTATAATTGCAACTTAGTCTTACCATCTAATGCAGTTCGTAAGCGTGTAATAGGTGTTTATGGATGCATTTGCACTTCCACTCGCAAAATTCAACACTTTTAAAACCATCGATATCAAATTTTGAACTAAGTCATTCAAACTTTTTGGAAATTTGCCCCCTCAAGGTGAAAATAGGATATTTTTGGGAAGGGACGGGAAGCGAAGGGACGCGACGGGACGGGACTGGACGGGAAGGAAAGGGATGGGAGGGGTGGGGGAGGGAGGGAACGAAACCGGACGGGCCGGGACGGGACGGGAAGGGATGGGATGTGATGTGATGGGAGGGGTGACGGGAAGAGACGGGACGGGACTGGACGGGACGGGATGGGAAAGGAGGGGACCGGACAGGACGGTACGGGACGGGGCGGGACTGGACGGAAAGGGATGGGATGGGAGGGTAGGAGAGGGAAGGGGACGGGACGGGACTGGACGAGACGGGAAGGGACGGGAAGGGACGGGACAGGACGGGACGGGACAGGACGGGACTGGACGGGACGGGAACGGGAAAAGGAACGGGGAAAGGAATGGGGACGGGGATGGGGAAGGGATGAGATGGGAAGACAGGAAATAATTAGTCATTATTTAATACACAAATAACGAACCTCGCGCGTAACAGCTAGTAACATATAACACAACTAATAGACAGTAAATGAATGCAGTACCAAAAAAAGTAAAATAAAATATAGGAGCATCATATGTTCAGAAGTGGACAACGAAGATGTTTTAGATGAAAAAGACATAATATTTTTTTAATTTACTAAAATCATAAATATTATTTTACTGCAAGCTTATTCGTTGCTGTGTTAAAATATTTGTTATCGTTTCTGATATTAAAATCGTTTCCGGATAAGGTTAACTTGTGTTACGTTCCATTAAGGTAATCTACAGATATGGCTCTTAAAGTTATTAGGATATTGTAAATGTTATGTAGTTATTTTCGAAACATTTTTACTCTCATTTCATAGTATTGTAGTTTTAGCATTTCCATTATTTTGCCAACAGTTGATAAAGTTCCACTACACTACGTAGTACTAGATTGTAGACCGTTTTTGGCGGTGAGCTGTAATTAAGGCAATTATATCATATCCCAATTTGCAGAAATATGAAGTGATTATGTTGAATACCTGGTAAAGTATACTTAATACATGGAAATAGATGTTTGAAATACAAGTTAACTTAACAGAAAGGTCGACACAAGAACTGTGCGTGAGGTGACATTAACTAGTAGAAAAGTGTTTGAGTAATTGCTTACCTACGAAGAATATAAGGTAGAAGATATAAGATTTACTTTATTATGTACACTTCATAGCTTACCAAGGATATTTAAACGCATACAGCTTCTTATATCCTTATATTTACTTAGCTACATTCTGGATTAGTCAAGGCATGTCCAATTGTCCAAACATTACTTCGTTTCGTAAGTGCTTGAGTAATTTGCACTTTCTATAATCAAATGTTTCTTTCTAAAATTCTAAAGATTTACAATCGTTTAAATAAAATATGCTGTACGGCGTTTTCTCTTTACTATGGCCTACAGCTACCTATTTATTTATAATTGCAACTTAGTCTTACCATCTAATGCAGTTCGTAAGCGTGTAATAGGTGTTTATGGATGCATTTGCACTTCCACTCGCAAAATTCAACACTTTTAAAACCATCGATACCGAACCGTTTTCTTTATGTAAATAGGAAACGTATACATTTCGAAGCAAAGACAAATGGTCCTGTTAAAACATTAAGCCCAGGAAAATTTTAAATATTCAGTGGCATGATATTTCAACTGCATAGGATCGCCTACATGATCATAACAAAATCAGTAATCGGATCTATGCACAAAAGTAAGATGCATTTCTCTCTCAACAACAACAACGGAGGAGGAGGAAAAGAGAGAGATTCTCTCTTTCCTCCTCCTCCGTTGTTGTTGTTGAGAGAGATGGATAGAGGTGCACCAGTGAAAACAGATTCAGCTGTATCACACACACACATAATCAGTTACCTCCAAGATATTAATCCATATTTCTACCTTCTGAGTACCAGGCATCCAACAAATGATGTCCTTATATATTCACCTTTAGTGATGGCCGAGACAAGAAATCTGGACAAACTTGGAAAGGTCTTGCCTTGCCTTGTAACATTAAATAAGAATCTTTGAAGTCCTCATCTTGCATGACCCTTGCAAGGTAGGATCTTGATCTTCTTACCTTTGAAAATAATGTCACTTTTACTGAAATGATATTATTTAATTTCAATTCGGCAAGAGATTTGCAACACTGATGTACACAGATGAATGAAGCGAAACAGGAACAGAATTATTAGGTATTTGATATTACTGTAAGTCAAATGTTTGTTCAAAATGAGAACGAGACATCTTTTTCACGATCTCTAGATACAGAGGGCCTTTGGGGAAATAAATTAAATGAGCATTTTGCTTCAAACTGGCTTAATGAAGAGACGGTTATTTTATCTTGAGGTAAGATTTAAAGATAGTTTTTCGAATTCTACGTAAAATAGCATCGTGGCAACATCCGTTCCCACTAAAAGAACATCTTCAAGGGCAACGTTTATTTTGAGAAAGCATTTGAGTCGTCTGAATGCCTAATCAATGAATTGTTTCCTGTCATAACTGCTGGCTTGGGTAAGATAAAGCTTTAAAATATTGATGTTTTATAGTAGAATATGCAATGTAAGAGAAAAATGCGTTATTTTGCTGAGGTACAATTTGTGACTCGAGGGGGAAGCCCGAGAGTCACATAACACCGAAGCAAAACAGCAGCGTCTCCGAATTGCATATACTATTTTTTTTCACGTCGCAGGAAGATTTAAAGCTACAAACCTGCTTTTTTAAAAGTGTAATTTATTGACATTTTGAAATTTTATAGTTGGTCGTACTGTAAGTCCATGTCAAATTCAAGGTTAACAGGCTAACCTGCTAACCACGAATTTGACATAATTGTTGTTTCAATCATAATGAAAACTCCATAGGGAATTTTTTGTCTTATTTTGTCTCTATGGAGTAAATGCTTTACTTCTGTCACAATTTTGATGCTATCGAAACCGACTTCTACTCCCGGTCGCGGAAAAAATAGATTTATACAGTTATCACTATTATCAGGAACCAATCAATTTTATTTTACAAATGACACCTTTTACTTTGGTTTTGTAAGCAGATGAAATTTACGCATACAAAATAGCAGACACTATAGATAATGCTTATTGAGTTTGTGATGTGTATTCATGTATTGCAAGTATCAAAGGACTATCTCAAACAAATGTGGTAACTACAAATATTCAGCAACGTAACAATAAGGCCGAGAGACGACCAAGGGCGAAAACTTGTAACCATATTAATGGGAAAGAGAAATTTCGTGTCAATTATATTGAATGGTAGAATTGAGAGAATGGATGTTTTATCTTCTCATCATTTTCCCTTTTTACTTCCTTTTACAATAAAGGAAATATTGGATTCACTCCAAAAATTAGAAATTCAGTTTTCAGCAGATCTTCACGTTTTAGAGTCCCCTGAACGCAACAAACATATTTTTTTCATTGGTTTGCCTGTGTGTGTGTGGCTGTGCGTCTGTCTGTGTGTGTGTCTGTGAACAGAATATTTCAAAAACTAAAAGAGTTATGACGTTGAAACTTCATAGATAAGTTTTGTGTACTATGTAGATGCGACAGCAAGCTTTTGAAGAAAATCGCATAACCGGAAGTAGGTGTTTACTCTTGTGATTTTTAATTTTTTTCCGATATTTTCAAAAACGACTATAACGATTTTTTTCAAACATTTTTATTAAATTTTGAATGTGTAGTGATGTGAAATAGGTGATTTTCCAGTTGAATACTTTTTTATTAACCCCTATTTGAAATAGAACACCCGGTATATTATTACATTTTTGAATTCAGTTTAAAATTCTAGAGAAAATTTGTTTCTTTAACTAACGCTCTATTTTGTACCGTTTTTGCAGAATTTGTAATTTTTGAAAAATTTTGACAAATGCTTAAAGATTTAAAATCAAATTTTTGGCTAATTATAAGATCACTGTAAAAGGAAGTTCTATGCTTGTTTCACACCAGATTTTTTTAAGGTTACACTTAACTCTTGTATGCCGGGGTCGGTAGCTCAGTGGTAAGCAACGTGACTACTCTTCTAAGGGTCGCGAGTTCGATTCCCGGTCCCGGTGAAGTTTTCAAAAATAAAAAATGCAGATGAAAGCCTCTACAGTATGCCATCATTCGGAAGTGATGTAAAACCGTGGTTCCCGTGTTACTACAATGTGTAGTATGTAAAAGATCCCTTGCTAGGGCTGAAACTCCTTTTAGTCTCGCCAAAATTCTAAGTAGGACTTTGACCATATGACCAAAGCAGTCGGTGTCTAAGGTACCTGGTACTCTGCATGCCTAGACCTTGTCCATTAACAAACAAACAAGCAAACTTAACTTTTGTATCGTAGTAACCGGATTGAGAGTTTAGAAATATCTATTAAATATATGTTTGTTTAGGAACCAAAACATAATTTTAACTTTAAACTAAATATGCATACATTTCGTAAGCAACCTGTTGCATGCGGAAATTATAAACAAGGCATCAGCGTTTATTATCAGCACTGGTCGAATGACCCCGGTCAACAAACTGCAATCCTGCAATCCTGGCAAATATTAAACTTTGTAAGCTAAGTCAGTATTTTTATATGTACAAATAGAAAAATATTCTAGTCAATAAACATACAGTTTGAAGTTTTTGTTTCACTCTGTCACGCTGACCAACGGCCCCAGGTCTTTATTGGTACATCATCTCGTGTGAGACCGCACGAGACCGTTGGTTTGCACCCCTTTTTAATTCCTGCACCCCTAAGATATTCCTGCAACTGTCCAAATTAAATTCATACAGTCCATTACAAGCTCCACCCTGAACATTTTGGTCCTTTCGAGCCTTTAAACGTTCCTGCCCCTGAACATTTTGGTCCTTCAAGCCATTAAAACGTTCCTGCCCCTAGTACTTGATATTTCGAGCCTTTCAACGTTCCTGCCCCTAGTATTTGGTCCAGTGATCCTTTAAAACGTACCAGCCCTCATCGAACAAGACCGTTACGATGGCGCAGCGACGGGAGATTTTCACAACCCAAGAAGATTTAGCAGAATCCATTCGCAGGCAGATTATCAACGTGAGGAAGGATGGCCCATCAAGAAAAAATGCAGCATATATCACCGCTCGCAGATCCACCTTAAAACAACTTTGGGAAGAATTTGAGGCCAACCATTCAGACCTGGCGAAGGAAGTCGAGGAAGAACACCCTTATTTTAAAAACAATTTTTTTCAGCAAACCAAAGACGTTTACAATGAAGGGGTTGCCCTGCTCGACAAGTGCGAAGAAAATCTAGCCACACTAGGTGAAAGTTCACAGCAGCCAGCTGGACCAAAAGAAGATACGACCGCACGTTCTGACAAGGAGGGACAGTTTCGAATAAGAAGGCTACAGATCAAGGTGAATTCACTCCAAAGCGACATTCAGGAAGTTTGGAATAGGTTGAATGAGGAATGCAGTAAAAGGTATTGTGAATACAACATTAAGAATTTTAAGGATGATTGGGATGACATCAGAGCTCTAAACGAGGAGATACTATCCCACGGTAGCTACGACGACAAGGAGTTCCGTGAGACCAAGAAGATGGTCAACGAAATAATTGTAGTCCTGTACCAACACATCCAGGATGGAGAGGTTCAAAGTGTCAAGGAACACAGCCATGCGAATATAGTGTTGCCTACTCTTAAAATTCCATTTTTTGAAGGGACCTACGAAGCATGGCCTAGCTTTCATGATATTTTCCGAAGAATTGTTCATGAAAATTCACGACTAAGTAAGGCGGAAAAAATGCATTACTTAAAGTCACAGTTACGAGGGGAAGCCAGCAAGTTAGTGCAACACCTGGAGGCAACTGAAGCCAATTACGAGTCTGCATGGTTCATTATAAGGAACAGATACGACAACACCAGGCTGCCACTTGCGAAGTATTTGGATGACATATTCAACCAGGCAACCCTGTCGAACGAATCCGCAGAAGGGATCAAGAAACTCCATGACACGACTGCAGAATGCCTAAGAGCAATTGAGAACTTAGGAATTGAAACGGCCACATGGGGGCCTATCATAGTGACACGGAAGTTGGACAAGGAAACCAACAGACTGTATGAGCAGTCACTAACGGCACCAAGAGAAGTGCAAAAATTCGAGCAGCTACTGAATTTCTTAGAAACAAGATTTCAGTCGCTGGAAGCTGTACAAAGACGGAACAAACTCGAACCCAAAAAACAAGGAATTGGGAAACCATGGGAAAGTCACCAGGATCGGTGGGCAGTGAAGACGTACCACACTGCTGACATATCGTGCTTCCACTGCGGAGGATCACACAGCATTAAATCCTGCCCAAAATTCAGCAATCTAAATATATCCGAACGTTGGGACTTCATAAAGAATAAAAAATTATGTTCAAACTGCTTCAAGCCTACAGGAAAATATAACTCCAGACACTTTTGCCCAGGGAAATGCAAGGAAAAAATTATTGAGACAGTCAAAGAGATTCATCCCGCATCAAATGGATCCATCCCAGGAGTAACAATCCAGCAGGTAAAGAAAATATCAACAACCGATCCTACAGCGGAAGAACGAGCAATAGCAGCTGCCAATATAAAGAATACGGAAGTTCAACATCCTGTTATCATCGAATGTGAAAAAATAGCATCTTATCATTCGCAACAAAATCACCAAGTGCATGGAGTTTCCAAAGTCCTCATTCATGAAGTCCTCGTTCACGAAGTCTCCATTCAGGAAGTTCCCATTTACAAAGTCGATGGACAGAAAGGAAAGGAAATTGCAGGCCACGAACAAATCGTTGAAACTCCTACAGCAGCTCCAAGCAGTGGATGCAGTCCAGAAATTGCAGGCCACGAAAAAATCGTTGGAACTCCTCCAGATGCTTCGACAGCAGCTCCTAGCGATGGATGGAGCCAAGAAGCTGCAGCAATAACTGCTGCTAACAACAACACCTCCGAGCTCACTAAAAACTTGACCCTCGGTAATGGACGGAGCCCAGAAGTTACAGCAATAACTGCAGAAGATGGAAAACCCTCCGACACCATTAAAAACTTGACACCCGGTGGAGAGCGGCACCAAGACTTGTCGGCAGGGGATGCAGGAAAAGAAAACACCAAACACGTAGCACCTAGTCGAGGGTGGCAACAAGACACAGCGGCAAGAATTGCAGTACACGAGCAACCCTCCGAGTTCTCTAAACATTTAGCACCTAGTGGAGGGTGGCATCAAGAAATGGCATCAAGAAATGCAGCAAGCGAGCAAACCTCCGAGTTCGCTAAATACTTAGCACCCCGTGTAGGGTGGAACCTAGAAATGGCAGCAGCCAGGAATTCAGAAAATGAAAAATCCGAAACCAAATATTCTACGCCTAATAGAAGGTGGATTTAAGAACTAACAGCAACAAGTTCAGAAAACAATAAACACAATGCTAAGCACTTAGCCCCTCGTAGAAGATGGTATCAAGAAGACGGCTTATTAAAGTCTGCGAGGGAATTTACCGAAAGCACGCAATATGGAATACCGATGCGGCATCCTCTAAAACAGCTAACCTCGGCAAGAGTGATATTAATTATCGTATTCACTCATATAATGTTCGTCTCCAAAGGAAGAGGCAGCCGATGGACGTTGGCAGGATGTTCCAAACCAATTGGTAACATAGTCAACGACACAATAACACAAAATCTCTTTTACAGAAATAGCAAAGGAGCCAGTGTTGCAGCAAACGAACCACTTCGAGGATTTACAACCCTCTCGGTTAGACCTGCAACATCATCTGAAAGAAATAGCATGGAGAGCCATCCGACGTCGCTACTACCTATCCAAGAGGACAAGTTAAAGGAGATCGAGCCAATAGGAAAACATCTTTACCTATGTAGGCCATCCGCCGTTCGAAGTATTGAAGACAATCCTAGTTGCATCATTGACGAAATCTATCAACGATTAAACAAGATCAAATGTTTGGTCCATCAGTTTACAGTTAAGACACTGGTATGGAAGAAACTGTACGCAGCGAATACATGGTTGTTTATTCCCAATCAACCCACAACAGCAGCAGTACAATGCAGCGGGAATCGAGATGATGTGAAGATTCAAGATGTTGGCATAATCCAGATATCCCCAGATTGTACTATATACACCAAACGGACTACCTTGCATACTCAGCTATTCACTACTATTCCTGTCGTAGCTGGGTTCAACAAACCAATGCAAGTAATTATTAACACTACTTTGCAGAATACGAGCACCCACCCTCAACTGCAAATGGAGGAACCTGTGTTGCTACCGTCCGATCATTTTCAACGCCTACAAGAAGAAGAGGACGAGTTGCAGCTACATCAGGAATATCCATTGTGGCACCATCAACATACCATCATGGTGAACACTGGTACTACAATCGGTATCTTGGTATCAGTTTGTATCATCTGGACATTATGGAAGTACTGGAGAAAGAATAGGAAACCGCAGCCACGCCCAAATTCAGACCCGTCAGAGAGCTTCAGGTTACAACCACTGCCACCTGACGAAGAAGATGGAGAGACAGCCTCAGCCACACCATCCCGGCCCTTTGTCGCTCGGCAGAATGTTTAGGAACCAAAACATAATTTTAACTTTAAACTAAATATGCATACGTTTCGTAAGCAACCTGTTGCATGCGGAAATTATAAACAAGGCATCAGCGTTTATTATCAGCACTGGTCGAATGACCCCGGTCAACAAACTGCAATCCTGCAATCCTGGCTGTTTGTTTGTTATGAAATTGAATACGCAAGTGCATATGCGAGCTGGAACTAGGGCAAATATTAAACTTTGTAAGCTAAGTCAGTATTTTTATATGTATAAATAGAAAAATATTCTAGTCAATAAACATACAGTTTGAAGTTTTTGTTTCACTGTGTCACGCTGACCAACGGCCCCAGGTCTTTATTGGTACATCATCTCGTGTGAGACCGCACGAGACCGTTGGTTTGCACCCCTTTTTAATTCCTGCACCCCTAAGATATTCCTGCAACTGTCCAAATTAAATTCATACAGTCCATTACAAGCTCCACCCTGAACAATGTTTATTGTAGTAAATACTGTCTGTGAAAATAATCGTACGTCGTACATCATACATTGCAAAATTCTAACGAATAATCTGCCCAGTTAGCTCTTGACAACACTGGCTTAAGCAAAAAGTATTTTTACATTAATAATTAGCTTGAAATACTGTAGACCAATAATATTTTCAGAATAGAGTTACATGAATCACTCACATGAAATACTTAAAGGAATTCTTACAACGAAAAGAAAAGCAGGGTACCTTTCTTGACGCTGCGCTGCATCTTTTCGTTTGTCATTTTGAAAATAGTAAAATTTGACACATAACTTGACGTTTGTCCATAATGCATTCTTTCAATGCTCCAAACAAATATTACTCGTACAAAACCTTCATCTAGTAAGACTTTTATTATTTGTATTTATTGCTAAACGGCAATTAAATTAACTCGACCAAATTCTTAGGAAAAAAGGGCTCGCGCTACGCGCTCATGTCTGTTCGTCGATTTGCATCCGTTTAATTGTTAAGCAAAAAAAAATGCTCAGAAAATAACATCTTTCCGACAGAAGCGCTCGTGATCTTACTGTTGAAACTTTAAAGTCGTCTATGTCCTAAGGTCAATTTACGAGTATAGTAAGCTCATGCTTAAGCGTGTACCTTTATCTACCGACAATAAAAACCAGTTTTCACTGTCAGAAAAGATCGATATCACTTTTCACCTGATATATGTAATTGTTTTTTGATTAGACTTTTGATCAAGACAAAGTTATTATTCTAATCAACAACGATATTTGTTTCATGGAATTTATAGCACTGAACGTAATTCTGTCAGGTATAGAAATAAAATATTGGAGAAGAAGGACTAATAGAGAGCTGTAATTATTATATACAGAGCCCAAAATAAACACCTTCGTCAAAGCCCAACGATTCAGGTGGTGGGGGCATGTGCAGAGAATGCCCAGGGAAAGGACGCCTAAAATGGCTCTAACAAGAGCACCGATTGGAGGGAGAAGAAAGGAACGACCCAGGATAAGATGGAACAGTGAGGTGTTGGAGGACCTTAGAAGCATAAATGGAAAGATTAATGTCAGTGACTGGAAGGAAAAAACCGCGAATAGGGAGGAGTGGAGAAGAATAGTTAAACAGTTCGAAAAACCCTAAATAACCCATTACACATAATTAGTGGTTAAGATAAAATACAGAATTACCTACGTATTATTGTAATGTGGAAAGCAGCTGTTAATGTTAGTGTAAACCTATGCCCTAGGCCTTCACGGCCTGTTGAGCAATTAAAATAAATAAATAAATAATAAATAGAAATAAAATATAGATGCACTTTAAAGGGTCACATTATTTATTTGTCAAGGGCATCATATATAGTGATCAATGGCCTGCTCCCAAGCAGCATTTCTGATTATCCCGTCAATCATAATTTTTTTAGTAAAAAATGTGTATAGGTGGATACTCTATCGTGATACTTTAATGCTTCTTGGAGAAGGTAATGTACGTAGCCAGCACTAGCACAATGCCATCAGCAACTTTTAATTCATTCAAAATCCAACGAAAAATGTAGATACTGCGAAAATACTGCTATGTTTATTTTAAGCAGCTATGCAACTTTATGATTAATTACATTGCTTAATAACAAGATGATATGCACCTTCTCTGTTTAGCTGCTCAAATTGCTTACCAAATAATTGCGTTTCTATTATAAAACTCGAAGAAGCGCTTAGTCACTACTAAGCCTTGTTATGTAATTGTTTAAATAATCTATTATCTGGCTAGTTTAGGTAAAGATAACTATTAACTCAGGTTTGAATTTTTAAAATTTTTGTTCCAATGGCAAAGTTTAACTATAGATTTTAGGTTCGACGCCAAATTGGTTATTTGATAAATCAAATTCGTTATCTCCACAAACACACTGCGTATGTAAGCGAGTGCTCTTTGAAATAACATTGTTAAACAGGATGCAATTTACTTTTGAGTCGAAAAACAATTTCCAAACCGTATAAATTCAGGTAAAGAACTTGATTCTTTATTTTAACATGTACTGTTAGGAATTACTTGTGTATAGATAGATACCTGTTGGTCACTTTGACAACTTTCAGCAGCCAAGATCACCTTCCAACTGTCATTACAGTTTATGCTACCAGATTTTGCAAAATTCCAACTTTACTCCATCGCTCTGAACCCGCTCGACCAAGTCACCTCCAAGCCAGGCTCTGCCGCCGCCGCTCATGGTCTTACAACCCCGAATGCTTCACACCAAATTAAAGCTGTGCTCTCCACTTCTGAACTTCTTGCAGATGACGCCTCGAAAAGTCTCCCGCAGTATCCAAATTACAGCTAGTTTTACTAATGTAAGATTCGCTGCTGAAGACAGCCTCCGCAGACGGTGCAGTATAGTTTAATGCAGGGCTCTTCTAATATGCCCTTATTTAACCAAATAGAGACAGAAAAACTTTTGGAAAATTTTTATACTCTTGTTCTAGTAATAGCTTATTACTAGCAGTCCAGTGAGACAAATGTCTCATTTAATAAAACAAAAAAGACCGTTTTGCAAATAGAACGCGTATTCACCACACGTACGTATATGACGTCATTGTTGGTAGCAAACTACCAGTCGCATTCGCTTTGATAAAATTTGCCTAGAATCTAACCTAAAAAGTTAGGATTAGGATAATTAAGATAATAATTAGTGTTAGAGACTGAAATTCGGTTCCTGACCTGACATGACCATTCCAAACGTATAACTTTAATAACTTTTTTCTTTATCTCTTACGCTTCAGCTGCTGAAACAGCGTCCCAGACAGACACGTTTATTAGATAAAGGATATTAATTTATATCCACCCTCTTAGTTGCTTAGCATATTTTTCAAACTTACTACTCGATTTATTTGACATAATTATTTTAAGCAGATACTAGGTTTTCATGATTATTACGTCAGAGGCCAAACTTTTTTGCAAGAGTCTCTTTCGCTTTCTGAGGGTAGAAGGGTTTCGCCTGTGGCGTGGTTTACACAGTGAGCTACCGTGCTCCTGTATTCCTTTCCTTGCAAAAGAGTTTCGCCACTGGCATTAGTTACCGTGCTCTTCCATCCTTTCCTTTGCAAAAGAGTTTCGCCTCTGGCGTGGCTTACACATTGAGTTGCTGTGCTCTTTTGTTTTTCCTCCTGATGAAGCCCCTCACAAGAGTGGACGAAACGGTCCAATCTCTGAAGTAGTTTATATTCTATCGCTATTTGAAAATTGAGAATTAGCTTTGTTAGCACAGCTATCGGTCAACTAGCACTCTATTACATAAAATAGCTTTCCACGAATGTTATTAGGAAGCACTAGAATGTAGGTTTTTTAGTTCGTAGAAAAGGCTGCTGCTCATAAAAACTTCACTAATATGGCGATACGCAGTACAAGAAAACGAAAAATAAAAAGTGTGTCATACGTCCGAAGTTGTTGTAAACGCAAAAGATATTATAATTTTTGTATTTTACCAATTTCATATTTTCTATTTCTTATTGATACAAAAGTTATTATCGTGTCTGATATTAAAATCTTTTCTGGATAAGGTTAACCTGTGTTATCGTTCCACTAACATATTTTATAGATAGGTTCTTTAAGTTACTTGTAGAAAAATAACGGTATTCTAGTTAATTTTAGGAAGCAGCTCTATTCTACTTTCATGGAGTTCTAGTTTTAATATATATATTATTTTGTCAACATCTGATAAAATTCCATTACGTGCCTTTTTTATCTGCGACTAGAGAATTTTCGCTAGTGAGCACTAATTGAGGAGGCTATTTCATAGCCAAATTTTAAAGACGTCTAACTGACTGTAACGAATACCTGGCAAAACATATTTAATACTTGGAAAACCTATGTTTTTAATAAACTTTGTAGTGTTTGAAATGCAAATCATTTGAGCAAGCGAGAATCCTTCTTGAGGCGACAGTGAATTAGAAAATATTTAAAAAATGAGGTGTGGAAGCTACACGGCTTTCTTTCACTGCTTGAAAAGCTTAATTTTGCAATTTTACAAAACTTATACTGACAATGGGCAACAGTGTACCAAAGTAAGGACAAGGAGTTGGCATCTTTTCATTTAGTTCATTATTCTTCTCCACTGCATCAACAATTCCTGTCCTGCACTTTTAATGGGTCTTTGAATTCTTTTCTATTTTATCTAATAAAATAGTTTCTTACGTAAAATGTACAGACACATTAAGCACTCGAAATTTTATTAATTTTTATAAAATAAACTCTACTATATCTTTGCTACTACACACAACTATCCAATTATGTAAATAGTTTTGTAGTATGCAGTATGTTTTCCTTTTTTATACCGATCCTACGTTGCATGCAGATATATGCCTTGATTTAATCGTTCCGTTTTGGGTTTAGAGTTTATGATGCTTATCTTCTCATAGCAAGTTAATTTTACCAGATAGTGTATTAAAATTGACTATTCCCATACCTTTAGTACAGTTTGAAAATTAGCCTGCGTTATTATTTGGTTTTATGATCTAATAACAAAATATATGCAAACAATTCCAGTTGTTATCAACATTACTGAAATGTTCCTCGATGTTACTCTTCAACCTTTCTTCTGTGACAGTTCCACGAATCCTCTTCCGTGCACTGCTCCTTTAGTTATTAAATCCAATGTTTACATGTAGCATAAAGACAATTATATATTGTGATCATATGTTCCATAATTTATCCACTAAGTTCAACTATACTCCCTCGCAAGGTCGATTAAAGCAGTCACTTTACTCACTATTACAGATACAAGAGTTTATAAATTTGCTGGAACTTCCATATAAGAAGGAACAAATCTGTAAAGGGCTCTATTTAGAACTTCAAGTATTCTTTCTTCAGGAAACCAGAGGTAAAAATATCGTCATGATTCTAATGATACTAAAACAATAGAAGGAAACACTTGCTAATTCAAATTACATCAATTTTCAAATAAAGAAACATTATTTACCGGCGTTCGAATTGGAACGCCAGCGGCTACGAATACGATTCCAATGTTTGGCAATATACCGCAAGTACATCGCCCACTCCCTCCATGCGCCACTCTGACCATATGGCCAATGCAGTCGGTGTCTAAGGTGACTGATACTCCGCATGCCTAAAACTTATTTATAACAAGCAAACAAACAAACGTAGCACCTCCTTGCGTCCTTGCGTCGCAGCTGCCTTAAATAAGACCCATTTTTCGTTGACCCCTTTTTCTGCTTTACAGCATTTGCGCTGTATTTTTTGGGTTCCATTTTCGTCAAAGATAAACCCTGAGCTATGTGCACATTGCTACTTTTATCTATTTTTTACTTAAAGTTAAAATAATAAAAATTTTATATTTTCTGAGTTTCATGCCAGGTCAGCAAAACTCCTATTCCCTAAATTATTTAAACATAACTAACATGAAATTAAACACTACTTGATTGGTTACTTTGCAAGGATGGTTTTAGCACGTCCCATGACGCAATTTCATAAATTTTTGTCTTAATTGTAGAATTAATGAAGATTTAGCTCTTGCTTTAGTACTTACGTAACAATATTGCAACAATCACCTTATTTTACGCCAAGTACATACGTTTTAATCAACTCTGAATTAAATCTAGAAATTACAAGCCTCTTTCAGTTTGACAGATGACAACAATCTAAAGCTTACTATTTAACATAGTTTTTTAAATCCTATGCAACTTTTTAATTGAATTATACGTTTTAGGTATGTTTTCCAGGTTCAAACAACACACCTCACAAATAAAATTCTAAAACCCAGAGCTAACCAAAGATTGATGACTGCTACGAATATCCTAAATTTGAACCCTATCGGCTGCAATTCAACAAACGTAACGATTCAAAATAAAAATTAAAAAAGAAATCATGAAAGAGCGCAAAAAAAAGAAAAAGATAGACATAAGCTATTGTTTTAATATTTATTAAAAAAGTTGATCACTTTTGCTAAGCTGAATTAGACCAGTTCGGAAACCGCTTTTCAGACGAGCGCTTTCATTTTGTATATTTTAAGCTATGGTTTTCACTGATCATCAAATACGGTGCAAGTTAAACATCTACTTTAAAAATGTGGAACAATAAAAATATCAATTATGAATGAGTTTCCTTTATCGGAGTAGATGCAGCATTAAGTAGCTCAAATGTTCACAATGCCAGCAACGACATAAGTGATCTTTTCTAGGTCAACTTTGATGAACCTTTTCTTGAATCACGTGATAAAACCAATTAAAGATAAAGAGTTCGGCAGAATAAACCAGGTGTCTACATTCTAGATATCAGGCAACTCATAGGTGGCCCTACCCTATAAAAATTCTTGCTTCATCTATTAAAAGATTACATTTGAACAAAGAAGATATCAGACATAATATCTGATGCATATTGAGCTTCTAATCAAGTGTTTAAACGCATTAAAACTTTCTCAAATAAATGCGGTGCCAGTATCCGATCAAGGGGGGAAGCTGGTGGTCCAGCCCTAGAGATCTAACAATGAGGCCAAGTAGGACGACGCAGACATTTTACTGGGAAAAAGAGTTTAGGGTACATATTGTTATGATACAAGCCTAATATGGTTTGAATTAAAGTTTGTCAAAATTGTGATATTACAATGGTATTACGGAAATGCGTCCCACATGTGACCAGTGTAGTAGTAACCTAACAGTGCATCATATACTATGCGAGTGTTCAAAATATAAAATTGCTCGAATAAAGTGAAAAATTTGTTATGTTGTAGACAACTTGACGTTAACATCCGATAGAGAATGGTCCAATGCTATGTACTACCAGTATTACTGTATGGAGTAGAAACTTGGACCTTAAAAATAAAAATTATTTACAAGTTGCAGGCATTCGAAATGTTGATGTATCGTCGAATGTGCCGTATATCCTGGACCTCAGGAACTACAAAAGACGAAGTCTTGAGAAGAATGGGGAAAGAAAGAGAGTTCTATTCAACAATAAAACGCCGTAAAGCAGAATATTTCGGACATATAATGCGTGGAGGCAAATACCGAATTTTGCAACTAATAATGATGGGCAGGATTGAGGGTAGAAGAAGAGTCGGTCGAAGAGCAATGTCATGGCTCAGAAATTTGAGAAATTGGACCGGTGTGGGAGTTCAAGATTTATTCAATATAGCACGGGATCAAGAAAAATATGGTGAAATGCTCGCAAACATCGATAATCGATAGCACCTGAAGAAGAAAGTGAAGCGAAGAATTGACTAAGGAAGATAATCGGTATGTGGTAAAACCTGATAGATACAAGAATTGTTATTTACAAGTGAATAATTGAGGAGTTATATTGGAACAGCTTTATTAAGAAGAATACATTTGACAAGCAACATAAGTAGAATGGGGTTACGTCAATCTATTTGTTGTTGAGTGGAGAGTCAATAAGGGTGTCAACGAAGGGAGAAGGTGCATTCTAGGAGGTGGGTGCTGTGACAGGAGGATATCCAGGTTTGCTTTGTTGGCTAGTTGCTGTCAAAAATTTTGGGTGTCCTGATATTGGACGACGCTTAGGACTAGTGGTATATTTGTGGGAGCTGCATTGCAGGGAGCTACTTAGAGGGGTCAAGTTGCGGATCAAGGATAGGTTGCAGTCTTGAACGTTGGGGGAGAAAAAGATACAATGTGGGTGATATCTTATAACATCCTAACTAGAACATAAATAAAGACATTTAAAAGGTGAAATTAATTAAGAAACAATAACTTACTCTTTAATGTTATAGTGTACCATTCTAAGGATTGGCCATTTGTCATTGGAACTTTATCTCTTTACTCTTTGAATAGACTTCTCTGTACAGGTACGAGTATGTTTAACTCTAAATCATGAGTTGAGGATTTTGCCTATTGTAGTTAAAAAGGGAATTTATCTAAAATGTACTCTTGCCAAGTATTACACTTTATATATAAACGTTTAATCTGATTTAAAATCAAAATCGCTACAGGTGTCATAGAGATTTGAACGATTATTCTCAGAGGTGTGTCTCAGGAAGCATGCAAAGGTCGAGTTTATCTTCTGCAATTTGCACTATCACACCATTATGTATTCCTTTTAAGGTAACACTTGCCTTTTACACCGTAGTAGTCATGGTGAAAACTTCTGTTATCTATCTTACTGCTGTTGGTTTCAATGCCTATACCTCCTCACAGACTCACAGAGAGGGGGCTAATGCCCTTGCAGTGGGATATTAGAGGCATTTAAAGATGACGAATTTAAGTGTATCACTAGTACTTTCAATCGGCTTCATTAATTTGCTTGCCTATAAACAGACACATTTTTAAGCAATATAAATCATATGCATCAAAATCTTAACTTGCTTAGTAGGTTTTGGTTTGATAAAACTATCAAAAGGTAATTTTGTTCGCATTGAAAGTGTAAAATTCGTATAAAAAATTCCCAACGCACAAATTAATGTTAATGTGCAATGAACTAAGCCTTACCCATGAGAAAAATACAAAGTAAAGATTATATCTTTTTTAAACCAGCTTCTGCTGTTAGAAGAAGTCGAGGTGTTCGTTCTTTCGGGTTACCTATTTAATTTATTTTTTGAGCAGACCTTTGACTTTCTCTAATCAGCAATGACTTTTATTTCCTGAATGTTATAGTACTGTACCTGGTTTTGTCATAGATAAAAATAAAATTAGACACACTTTAGGGAGCCACCATATTTATCTGTCAAGGGCATCAGTTATCATTAGATACTTATGGAAATTATTTATAGTCTGCTTTGATTGCATTTACTGAGTTTACTAAATACAGCTTGTTTTCAAATTTTATTGGAGGGCCAATATTATGTCACATCATATCACATGGAAAGTTCTTATTGCAATATTTTTAACCTCTGCGTATTTGTACTTTTCCGTTACACCAACATAGTGCTCTGCTAACACTTAATGTAGTACTGAATCCAAGTTCAATAATATCTAAGATATAATTTCCTGTAAACCTTCTATATCATCATACATTGATAATTATTTGAAAGCATATTTCTAGGTGAACCCGAGGAACTATGTCGTTGGGAGAATTTGCTCTACAACTCAGCTATGATAAATTTTTAATTAACACCTTAGCGAAAACCTGACAGCCATAACTCAGATTGTTTTTAGTCTTTACCAATGTTCTTTTCAAAGGAAAAAAATTAAAACTAAAATTGAGGGATCAGTTTCTTAGTGCAATGTTTATTCGCTACGAGTTCATAATTTAAATCCAACCCCCAAATTGATGCTAAATGTTTATGGCTTGTTGTGTATATTTTTGTTTTAATTATTTAGCTACTGATATATTGGTCGAAATTAGTAATCAGTGATTAACTCAAAAAATGTTACTCAAATATTAATAGCAATATCCTGATGTAACGGCCTTGTCTTAATTTAATCGGCCATTCATCTGTGTTGATAAACAAAACTTATGCCTTAAATCACTGAAGGACACATCAGTGGTATGTCTTTAATAAAATAATAGTTAATATCCTAATAACCTTATTTTGTGTTCCATACTTACACAATGACAAAGTTGTGGAAATAACAGAAAAGCTAAATCGACTGCCGAGGAATTGAGTGTGCGTTTCAACGTCGCTAATCTTCTTATACAGGGTTACCTTAACAAGCCTACGTCTATGCTCAGCGGTAGGGTTACTTCAATGGCGTCGGTTTCGGAAGAGGAGGGTGGGCGTTACCCTCAGCTAGACACTGGATTTGATTGGAACAAAGTTTATTATATTTACACTAACTAACATACAAATAGGCTTAGAACTAGGTAACATATATGTACAGAAAAAGAAAAGAAAATGGCGGATTGGCATCCGCGATTGGAAGCGGGTGTGGTCCTTCGGAGGCGGGGCCGGCGGCTTCCTCCTGCGGTTGCAGCGGCGGCGGTGGCGACTGGCGACGGGGCGGCGGCTGAGAGCAGCGGCGGCGGCAACGTCGGCGGCGGCAACGTCGGCGGCAGTGCGGATCTCCTTGGCGGAGGCGGCGGCTGGCGGCTTCCTTCGGCGGTTGCAGCGGCTGCGGTGGCGACTGGCGACGGGGCGGCGGGCTGTGAGCTGCGGCGGCGGCAACGTCGGCGGCAGTGCTGATCTCCTTTGGCGGAGGCGGCGGCTGGCGGCTTCCTTCTGCGGTGGCAGCGGCGGCGGTGGCTTCCTTCTGCGGTTGCAGCGGCGGCGGTGGCGATTGGCGACGGGGCGGCGGGCTGAGAGCAGCGGCGGCGGCAACGTCGGCGGCGGTGGTGATCTCCTGGGCGGAGGGGGCGGCTGGCGAAAGTGGCTTTCCAAAGACGACAGGCAGCAGAGTCGAATGCGTAGGATTGGCTCTAAGTCCACGAGGGTGATAGGCTCTGGAGAGGCTGGAGCTGCTAGCTGGTCCTGGAAGCTGAAGTGGCTCGAACTTCAAGTCCCACGAAGACGGCAGACAGCAGAGTCCAATGAAGTGGATCGGCTCTAAGTCCACGAAGATGCGGCTGACAGCTAAGTCCAGTAGATGAAACGGCTGGTGGTCCTGGAGCTGAAGTGGCTGCTGGTGGTCCTGGAAGCTGAAGTGGCTGCTGGTGGTCCTGGGAGCTGAAGTGGCTGCTGGTGGACTCTCCTGGGTTGAGTTGCTGCTGGATTGACCCGCCGAGGCAGAGTCATTTCTTACTGCTAGCGTCTGACTATTTAAAGGAGCCAGTCCTTTGTCAAACGCGATCTCGACGCTTATTGGTCGAAGTAGAAGGGATGTTTTGCCCGATTTCGATATATTTTGGATTATAGCGTTTAATTGCGCGGCGTGATCAAATATCGACTTGATTTGAGTCGCAATCAATAGTCGTTGAAATGTCGATTCTAAAGACACCCAATTTGCTATGTTTTGAGTAAAAATTAGCTCAACTTGGAATTTTTAATTCCGTGTTCCGCGTAAAGCTTAATTAAGCATTACTCTTATGGCGTATGTTCAAAAGTTTATTATGCTTCGATCGGTTGCGCGCTATTTTTATAAGACTTTTGAGACCAATTACGCTTTTCTGGGATGCTTCCTTCCGTTGATTATACTTTAATTTGTAATATTGTATCCTTGCCCGCTGTATTTTGTCGTGGCCCTGATTTCTCCGTTACAAAGATGCGTTTCTGCTGGGCCGCTGAATTTTCGGCCGCTCTCTCGGGCGCGCTCGGGCCGCATGTATTTGCTGTCTGATGGAAAAATTTTACTCCACCTGTATATGTGCTAGCGCCCTGGTGTTTGTTTTATTAGGTGGCGGTTGATTTTTCCTATCGGCAGGTACCCTTATGTGGGGTTTTGGATTTGGCGCACTCTGATTTAAGAGCGTTTTAGTGATCGAACTTGGTTTATTAATTTTCGCTGCGGCGCCGTTTGGTCGGCTTCCGTTATTGAGGTTCGGCGATCCGGTGGCCCTTTTATTGCAGCGGTTTATACTTGCGAATTGGTGCTTCTTTGAGTTCGCGTGCCGCGATTTATTGTTTTATGGGGGTAACGGTTTTCTTAAAATTTTTGTAGGATCGAGGCGATTTGCTGGTGAACAGATGTTTGAGTTCTTTGTTTCGTTCGCCGTGTATTTGGCGACGCGAATTTCCCTTTGTTGCTGTGTTCTGTTTACTGATTCATATTCGCCAGCGGCTACGAATACGATTCCAATGTTTGGCAATATACCGCAAGTACATCGCCCACTCCCTCCATGCGCCACTCTGACCATATGGCCAATGCAGTCGGTGTCTAAGGTGACTGATACTCCGCATGCCTAAAACTTATTTATAACAAGCAAACAAACAAACGTAGCACCTCCTTGCGTCCTTGCGTCGCAGCTGCCTTAAATAAGACCCATTTTTCGTTGACCCCTTTTTCTGCTTTACAGCATTTGCGCTGTATTTTTTGGGTTCCATTTTCGTCAAAGATAAACCCTGAGCTATGTGCACATTGCTACTTTTATCTATTTTTTACTTAAAGTTAAAATAATAAAAATTTTATATTTTCTGAGTTTCATGCCAGGTCAGCAAAACTCCTATTCCCTAAATTATTTAAACATAACTAACATGAAATTAAACACTACTTGATTGGTTACTTTGCAAGGATGGTTTTAGCACGTCCCATGACGCAATTTCATAAATTTTTGTCTTAATTGTAGAATTAATGAAGATTTAGCTCTTGCTTTAGTACTTACGTAACAATATTGCAACAATCACCTTATTTTACGCCAAGTACATACGTTTTAATCAACTCTGAATTAAATCTAGAAATTACAAGCCTCTTTCAGTTTGACAGATGACAACAATCTAAAGCTTACTATTTAACATAGTTTTTTAAATCCTATGCAACTTTTTAATTGAATTATACGTTTTAGGTATGTTTTCCAGGTTCAAACAACACACCTCACAAATAAAATTCTAAAACCCAGAGCTAACCAAAGATTGATGACTGCTACGAATATCCTAAATTTGAACCCTATCGGCTGCAATTCAACAAACGTAACGATTCAAAATAAAAATTAAAAAAGAAATCATGAAAGAGCGCAAAAAAAAAGAAAAAGATAGACATAAGCTATTGCTTTAATATTTATTAAAAAAGTTGATCACTTTTGCTAAGCTGAATTAGACCAGTTCGAAAACCGCTTTTCAGACGAGCGCTTTCATTTTGTATATTTTAAGCTATGGTTTTCACTGATCATCAAATACGGTGCAAGTTAAACATCTACTTTAAAAATGTGGAACAATAAAAATATCAATTATGAATGAGTTTCCTTTATCGGAGTAGATGCAGCATTAAGTAGCTCAAATGTTCACAATGCCAGCAACGACATAAGTGATCTTTTCTAGGTCAACTTTGATGAACCTTTTCTTGAATCACGTGATAAAACCAATTAAAGATAAAGAGTTCGGCAGAATAAACCAGGTGTCTACATTCTAGATATCAGGCAACTCATAGGTGGCCCTACCCTATAAAAATTCTTGCTTCATCTATTAAAAGATTACATTTGAACAAAGAAGATATCAGACATAATATCTGATGCATATTGAGCTTCTAATCAAGTGTTTAAACGCATTAAAACTTTCTCAAATAAATGCGGTGCCAGTATCCGATCAAGGGGGGAAGCTGGTGGTCCAGCCCTAGAGATCTAACAATGAGGCCAAGTAGGACGACGCAGACATTTTACTGGGAAAAAGAGTTTAGGGTACATATTGTTATGATACAAGCCTAATATGGTTTGAATTAAAGTTTGTCAAAATTGTGATATTACAATGGTATTACGGAAATGCGTCCCACATGTGACCAGTGTAGTAGTAACCTAACAGTGCATCATATACTATGCGAGTGTTCAAAATATAAAATTGCTCGAATAAAGTGAAAAATTTGTTATGTTGTAGACAACTTGACGTTAACATCCGATAGAGAATGGTCCAATGCTATGTACTACCAGTATTACTGTATGGAGTAGAAACTTGGACCTTAAAAATAAAAATTATTTACAAGTTGCAGGCATTCGAAATGTTGATGTATCGTCGAATGTGCCGTATATCCTGGACCTCAGGAACTACAAAAGACGAAGTCTTGAGAAGAATGGGGAAAGAAAGAGAGTTCTATTCAACAATAAAACGCCGTAAAGCAGAATATTTCGGACATATAATGCGTGGAGGCAAATACCGAATTTTGCAACTAATAATGATGGGCAGGATTGAGGGTAGAAGAAGAGTCGGTCGAAGAGCAATGTCATGGCTCAGAAATTTGAGAAATTGGACCGGTGTGGGAGTTCAAGATTTATTCAATATAGCACGGGATCAAGAAAAATATGGTGAAATGCTCGCAAACATCGATAATCGATAGCACCTGAAGAAGAAAGTGAAGCGAAGAATTGACTAAGGAAGATAATCGGTATGTGGTAAAACCTGATAGATACAAGAATTGTTATTTACAAGTGAATAATTGAGGAGTTATATTGGAACAGCTTTATTAAGAAGAATACATTTGACAAGCAACATAAGTAGAATGGGGTTACGTCAATCTATTTGTTGTTGAGTGGAGAGTCAATAAGGGTGTCAACGAAGGGAGAAGGTGCATTCTAGGAGGTGGGTGCTGTGACAGGAGGATATCCAGGTTTGCTTTGTTGGCTAGTTGCTGTCAAAAATTTTGGGTGTCCTGATATTGGACGACGCTTAGGACTAGTGGTATATTTGTGGGAGCTGCATTGCAGGGAGCTACTTAGAGGGGTCAAGTTGCGGATCAAGGATAGGTTGCA